>JANZXR010372889.1:0-18837 GCA_027575705.1 Erythroxylum echinodendron
CGCCACCCTCGCGGGGCACGAATTCGGATATCACTGTCGATATCGGGTTCGGGTTCGGCGGGAGTGGGGTGTTACATTAATCTCCAAGTTGCTCAATATTCCTACCTACGTAAAAATAGTCAATTCTTAACCTAAATTAACATCAAACATAAAAGAACACAATGGAAATCAAACTAAATGAAAACATACAAAATGAATCCTAAACTATAATAATTATCAACAATTATGCAAGAAAATACATGCCAGCTACCTAGAAAAACTTGTACTAATACACATCTATCACACCACTTCCAAATGAGGTTGTTCTGGATAGGGACTTAGTTGATCATCATCCCCATTCAGTGTCGTCCCTATCCTTAGATTCTCAATCTCGACTGAGTTCATACAGTCTGGGAAGATCTCAAATTTTTCTTTGCCTCTTTCTTCCTCATTTAATTCCTCCAATTTGCTATGTAAAGTTGAAGTGTCATTTTCAACAATAAAATGGAACTTAGTACTTACTGCCGAGCTAAAAGATATGTCTTTTCTATTTCGAGCTCCTCCTCTGCTTCTTCTACATAAGCAATTCGTTGAGGATTGACCTTAAAATTCTCAAGATCCTCTTCACTCTGTAAGGTTTCCGCACTAATATCCATCGGGTACTCCTCAGGTTGATATGGTTGCGTCTCTTTGCTTTGTGATGCTAGGTAGTTGATAGCTTGCATCAATTGATCCGCCTGGCTTGTCAAGTTCTGGTTTCTATAACTTGTTTCCCGCTAGAATTGCAAAGTGTTAGCAATATACACATTAACTAATTCTTCCAAGGATGTACCAGAGTCTTGATATGAAGCTTTTGGTTTGTATAGGAATTGTTGTGCTTCCTACAAACTATCGTGGAAGTAATTCGGCTAATTATCCCATCCATAACAAAAGTAGGTTGATCAGTCCAAACATTGTTATAGGATTGAGAATGTGAATTAAAGAAAAAATTACTTTCATCCATATCAATTTTCTTTTTTAGTCATAAACACGAAACAAAGAAATGAAAAGATGACAAAATAACTGAAAAGAAATCAACTACAAACAAATATATACAAAATACCAATTAAAATCAATAACAAAAACTAAACATTGCACTCTCCAATAACGGTGCCAAAATTAACAGGCGCATCGTAACGTTAGTCAAAATAAAATAACTAGACTACTACTATAGTAGTGGTGAGTCTAGGTCGATCCCAGAGGGAGTGTTTGGTTAGCTTATGAAAAGAAATTAATTGATTTTCAGGTAATAGGGGGTTTTGGATTTAATAAGAAAATAAAATAAAATAAACCTAATGAAAACAATTAAAGAAAACATATAAAAAATGATAAAATTGGGGAATTCGGTAGGGATCCGATTCTTTGGTTCAATCTCGGCCTACACCCTAATTAAGCATAATTCATTGATTTGTTGTTCTTTTATCTCTCTTAGCAATTATCAGTCGTAGATTAACAACAAGCTTTGTTAGTCCTGACTTTTCCTTAGATACTAGTTAATTACGAAGTGCTTGTTAATTAACCCTAGCTATCGAGCAACCTATGAATAAGCTCTCTAAGTTTATCCGAACAATTGCCTTATGAATCAAAAAAACAGACCAATCTAGGTAACAATCACACAAGCTCAGATTATTTAACCTATGTTATGTTATCTTTAATGATTCGGAACCATTAATCGCTACATATGAATTGGGAATACAACGATTATGTATTGCATTCGATTCTAACAATAGCTTTTCATAAAAAAAGAATCAATAGCGCATTAAAATCATCATCATTCAAATACCTAATCAATCAACACAAGATAATATAATCAATTTGTAATAAGAGAAAGAAACAACAAAATAATAAAAAAATACACTTGACCTGGGTTGTCGACATCAATGTCACCTCCAAACTGATGTCAAAAAAGCTAGTTCTCCATGGGTCTATCCTAAAAAAAGGCTTCAGTCCCCTGCAATAAACCCTAGCAGAAAACCCCTTCAGTTCTTCACTCACTGCCGCAAGCTTCTCCTGTCTTTACTCTTATTTAACAAATAAAAACTTGTCCACCTATAATATTCATGTAACTCTTCTCCCAGCTTCCTACTCTATTTGCTCTTTCACATTGCTGTAGCATGATATGACAATTAAAGATTAATGGCCTAAGTTACTATTCACCTTTCTTTCACTTAACCTTTACTCTGCGTTTTGTACGTTGCGTGAAACTCAGACATGGTCTGCATATTTCGCAGATGTTTACTCTTGCCTCCAGCTGCTATGCGTCGTCATTTCTGCTCGTTAGTTGTTGCTCCTTGATTGGTCTGACGTTTTCTTAGTGCTGCCATTTTGCTGCTAGCTTTCTCCTTATGCGATGTCATTTTCTTCTTCAGCTACTATTGATTTTGTTCTTCATTTTTCTAGCAAGTAGTTTTAATTCTTCTTCTTTGTATTTTGATTTTTTCTTCTTCTTGTCTTTTAATTTTTTTCTTCTTGCTCCATAAAGACAAATGAAAATTAATCTAAGAAAAACGACCCAAAAATAGTGCTTTCGACTCACTTTAATTTCTTTGTTTCCAAATTGTACCTAAAATCATATATGAATTAAAGTGAGCATCTTAAGCATTTTCATATCATTAATCGCTAAGTGTAAATCGCTAAATGTATCAATAACTAAACACATATCAGTTCAATTATAAATGTAGGGCACTTCAAAGTCATCTTACCATTCAACCTTATAACTTCTAAACTTGATTACATTTTTTATGAAGTATGATCTTAACTAATTTAGAGAAAGTTTCCTTTTATGAGTTCCTTCTCTCTAACAATCATCACTTTTGAAAGACTAGTTCCCCAATTTGGAGATTTTCATTTTTTTATTTCATGGGTGTTTAGCTGCCTAACCCTTTCCTGGTGTGCTTCATTTTTAATATAGGTGACATCTCTGTGATCTTCAAATTATGTCAAATTCTAAGCAAAGTTGGTTATCATTTTCCTAAGGATTATATTTTTAGACCTTTAAACTTAATGATTTTAGCTTTATAGGAATAAATAATTCAACTTTGAAGGAAAGAAGTATTATAATTGAACTTTAAGGATGCATTTGAGGCATAAAAAGGGTGAAGGACCTTCTAAAGAATTTCCCATCTTTGGTTAAATTTCTTGAGGCATGTGCAATTTATTTCTTCTCCTTATTTTTATCGCTTTGTAACTTTAGATATGCATGGTATACTTCTTTCTCTTCTTTTTCTTCTTGTATGATAACTGTCTGATTATCTTACACTATTATTGGCTCTGATGATCTTTATAAAATATTTCTCAATGGACAACCCTAGTATTGGCTCTAAATTTAAAAAGGTGGCCAACATTATGATTTAGTTACCTAGTTATTGACTCGATGCTTTCATTTATATTATTTTTTATCTGTCTAACCATTTTCTTATACCTGACCAAGTTATTTCTTTTAACTCATAAGTTTCATTTACCCCAAATAGTAGCACTTCACATTCTACTTTACTGATGGATATTTTAAACTTATTTCACACTATGTATTGTATAATGATACCATTGAGCTTTCCTAATATACTATTACTTCATAGTCTTTTTCACTCATTACAATATTTTTGTACATTTTTCTATGCCAGGTGCTTATTACTAGGTGTATGATTATTATGGATTTTGATAATTTCTAATTGTAGTATATCGTCACTATGAATTTGGAAAGCATTATGCTTTTATTTTGATTTTTTATCATATTTGGTACTTAAAATGATTTATATTTGATTTTAGGTCTTGTTTGAGTACCTTAAGGGGAAGGAGCAAAGTTGGGAATACTTAAATTAAGTTTCAACTATTTTGTAGACTTTTAGTTAAAGACAATGAACACAGTACCTATATTGTACCATGTCCATTCCTATGTCCTAACAAGCCATATTTTGTTCTTGGGCAAGTTTTTTGCATGAAAAATGTGGCACTAGCTTGTCCCTATGTTCTTTGTATGTTTGACAAGAAAGCATTATGTTTCTCTAGGAATCTATAACTTCCTATCATGTTTTAGCCATATTTTCCAACACATGAAAAACATATAACTGTGTTCAGACCCATTTTAGCAATATTTGTTACAGAAAAGAATCTGAGAGGGGTTTTAAGTAAGACAGGATCATAAGATAATCTTGTGTTTAGTTTGTGTTGGGAAAAAACTATAAAGTTTCATATTTTAAGAGAGAGATAATAAAAAATAGAGTTTTGGAGTTCAATTTTGGAGTTGAAAATCAATTAGGAGATGACTTAGGATGACTAGGATTAAGGGAATACTAATCTTAAATAGGGAAACAAGAAGATTCATACAAGTTTCAATCCATAAGAATTCAAACTTCTTTCTTGTTTTATTCCTTGTCCTTTATGAGTTTTCTTTATTTTATTATGAGCCAATAAAGATATAGATCTAAGTGGGACAGACCTAGGACTTGATGTTTTGAATTTTGATTTACTGAAAGATTATAGTTTTCTTGAGAATTGTTTAAGCTATATTTTGTTGAATTGAAATTTACAGACCTTCTAATTCAATTTCAGATTTCATACATTCAGATTTAGAGATTATATGTATGAATAGATCACAACATGAACAATGAGAGTTGCATAGAAGCATAACATAAATTTGCTATATTATGGTTAAACCCATCAAGGGAATTCACAAAGTGTAGTAAACTTAAGGATAGGAGTTATATTGCTCGAGAGAATACAGTTGTAAAATTGGAATATTCCTAAATGGTCCAAGAAACTATGATTAATCATTGAGTCAAGAAAAAATCCAATAAATAGGAAAGGTTTTAGGAAAATTCTTACCTAGATCTTATTTATCTATTGATTAATTTAATCTTATTCATTACTTTGATTTGATGATTTAAAGTAGTTCCGTTATTTTCTTTGAAACAATTATTAGTTTCATTAGATTAGATAATAAAATGACAACTATTATTACTAATTTTAGTCCATGTGGGATTAGCACTAGACTTATTAAGCTATACTATAGGAAATGATAGGTGATCTTTGCTAAGTGATTAATGTGTTTTGTGTTTCATTTTATTTATATCATATATCAAGATTTTAGTGTCATTATTGGGACTAAAATATTAGGAAAGCTTTATTTTTATTAGTCTAATCAACTTTTTATTTGTTTTATATTCATTTTATTTTAGAAAAATATTTTTATGATCACGTAATTATAGTTCTATTGCAAGTCTAGGTTCTCTAGTGTATTAACATGAGCAGTCCTGGAGTTTCACTTAATTTAGATCTAGAAACAAAATATACATTACTTTGAAAACTGAGAGGAAAAAAAACTTGAGAATTTAAATGCAACTACTAGGCACAAAGGCCGGTCAAAAAGGTAATCACACAATCAGGGATTATGCTAAACCTTCACTACTAGGAATTTATTTTAGCATTATTAGAACGAAATTCAAGATTAAAAAATTTGAGATTAAACCCAACATAATCTAGATGGTTTAGTAGCTGATGCAATTTAATGCACTATTGGATAAAGATCCCAACTTGCACAATGTAAATTTTTTAGAACTTTATAACATAATTAAGCTTAATAGAGTTTCAAATGATGCTATCTGATTAAGATTGTTTTCTTTTACAATGAGAGATAGAGTTAAATCATAGCTAAAGTCACTATATCCAGGATCCATCACCATATGGAATGGACTGGCTGAGAAACTCTTGGCCAAGCACTTCATACCAACATGTGTGACAAAGCTTAGGAATGATATTTTCTCCTTCCAAAAGTTAGAAGGTGAGACCTTATATGAAACTTAGGAGAGATAGAAGGAAATACTGAGAAAATTCTAATACCATCGTCTTGATTTAGTTAGGCAGATGCAAACACTCAATAGAAGATTATGCTACCTAAACAAATAGTTGATATATGCAACTTTAGGGGGAATCACCATCTTTAAGAACCCTGAGGAATTGTAAGAGCTTATTAAAAACATAGCAATGGATGACAATTTATGGTAGAATTTGAAACCCAAGCCTAAAATAGGTGGCATCCATATTGTTGATATTGTGGAAAAATTAGAGGCAAAGCTAGAAGTTGTTAGCAAGAAAATTTACTAAATGAGTATAACAACAGATCGAGTGTAACATAATTTATGACCTTTTTACTATTAGAGCCCCTAATCACAAGTATCTAGCAACTTACAATTAGGTTCATCAATTAGAATAAGTTCATTTTACTTATAGAAAACCCCAATACCAATGCAAAGATATATAAACCATCCAAATTTCTTACGAAGTAATCAAGGAAAACCCACTAACTTGTCTTTAAAAGTTGAATTTCAAGGATCTTATGGCTAATTTTGTTATTGTATATGAGGTTGGATTACAAAATCAAGATTCCTTCATTTGAAACTAAAAATTGCATATTGTATAACTCAATAGCTTATCTACAAAAGTCATCTAGATACTCTTCCTAGCAACATGAAGCCAAACCTAAAACAACAGGTGGATGTGATAACCTGCTGAGTGGAAGGGAGTTAAAGGTTAAAGAACCTAAGGCAGGAAAGAGGAGAAAGATAATACATAAGAGGAGAAGGTTTATGAGAAAGTGCAATAGAATAAGGATAAAGGAAAACGGAAAGAAACATAGTATGAGATAAAGAAAAAAGTTGTCAAGAAGTATAAACCATCACTTTCATACCTGAGCAAACTCTAAAAGGATTGAAATAAAGATCAATTTTTTAAATTTTAAAGCTTTTTAAACAAATTCATATTAATATCCTCTTGGTTAAGGCTATATCACAAATTCTATGGCACATAAATTCCTAAAAAATCCCCTTTTGAATAAGAAGAAACTTAAAAAAGTGTCAACAATTACTCTAATTAAGGAGTGCTCTAACATCATATAGAACAAGAAAAATTAGAAGATAAAAGATATAAATAGTTTTACTATCATTTGTAACATTAATAGCTTGTTAATTAATAAGGCTATTAATGGATTTAAGAGCTAGAATTAACATGATGCCTTATCACGTATTTAAGAAATTAGATAAGCCTTTAGTTTATTGATAAATTGATTCAATATCCTATAGGTATAATATAGGATATGTTAGCTAGGGCTAAAAAATTCATATTTACTATGGACTTTATGATATTGGAAACGAAGGAAGATAAAGATGTTCCCTTGATCCTAGGATGACCCTTCCTAGTTAATGCCAAGGCATTGAGAGATGTGTATGAAAAAAATTGATCCTAAGATCAAGGGATAAGGAAGTATTATTTAAAAGATTTGAAGTAATGAAATCCACCTTTGATAATCATGGTTTTTTTTTTTATTTGAAGGTGATTCATATGAAATTTTCTCATATTATATACGAAACAATCATATAGGATCTCATAGTGATATGTATCATACAAGAAGAATCAATGGAGATTTAGTTAATGGGTGAAAGAAGAATGTTGAGGCAATTAATAGACATTAAAATAGTATCATCAAAAGTTTAGGTGAGGAGTTACTAGGTTAAAAGCTGAACAGAAGTCTAACTACATGACTTATGAATAAGTGCTTGTTAGGAGGCAACCTAATAGTTAACTATTTTTGTTTTATTTTTGCAATGTTTAGGATTTGTCATAGTAGTTTTGAAGTGTTTCCATAATTTTAAAATCATAGATTAAAATTCATTTTGATGAGTTTTGATTACTTCCTCATGGTTATTTATTTTAGGATCAGTGTAGTATGATTTTGTAAAATCACCTTTAGAAGTCGAGAGCAACAAAAACAAACATGGTAGGTGACACAACATCATATACATCTTATGTTTCCTAACACCCTTATGTGTCCTTCATCTTGTTAGAGCACACCAAGTTCTATTTGATAATCTAGGAGTACTAAAGATGAATACAGGAACACATCTTACATACCATTATTGATGAACACCCTCGCGTGTTAGATTAGTGTCCTTATTACTTGAAGAAGTAAAGAGCACTAATATAAAACATTATCTTAACATTGTCTGGTATAGTGCTCATGTTTTCCATCTAATTTCATATATAAAAACATAAACAAGGTATGCCCCTATATTAGACCAGGTAAAATCTAAAACATTGCATGCATAACACAGAGAATGATAAGTTACGTTTGTGTTTTTTCTAACTATAGAAGCAGATAGGATCCTTAGGAAACATGATCATAACATGATCCTTGTGGCCACTGTGATTCTTAACACAGCGATATATAGAGGCCACGTTCATTCTAGTGCAAAAGTTAAATGTGGAGTTTTAACTAATATGATCATAAAACTGGTCCTTTCTTTTTACCATGTTGGTCATATGTTTTCTTTGTTTCTTTTAGTGTTTGTTTACTGATTTAATATGGGACCATGCTCCCTTTGTGTATTCCTCATGCATTAAAAAACTGACCCATAATAACTCCATATTTGTACATTTGATTAATATGCCTTTATGTAATCACTATGTAAGCCTTATGTACCTTAAACACTAGCCCATTTTACGTCCATGTTTTAAAAATGACACCTAACATACTACTGTGTAAGGGCCATGTCCAATCAAGATTTAATACCATGGATAACATTTACGATGTGACCCGCTCACATACACTTCTATTTTTTTTTTAATTCCATTCCTCCCCTCGAGTTTCTTAATAAATTTTGACTATCTCAACTCTTTTTCTCCCTATTTTAACTCACCAAACATTAATATTTTAATTTTTATGCTTTATTCTTCCAAGAAATATCAAATTCTACAGAGTTAGGTTTGAGTTCAATCTAAGCATCTTCTCGTATAATTTCATCCATAATGTGTGTCCAAACTCAGTGTATGTTACACTTGATTGTTTAATTATCCTATTATACTCATTATGGATTGTTTTAAGTTAAAGTGCTTTGCATTTATGAAATTATTGAAAATCCACTATATAGAATTGTTTGGGGGTTATTTAGGTTAAATATGGTTAAATTAAGGAGTGAATTTTGGTTTTAAAGGGTTATGATCAATTTGCAAATGAAAATGGTTAATTATGGTTTTTCTTAATATGTCCTATTGTTTTTCCCTTTTCTTTGGGATTAGGTTACCATTTTTACTTCAGTTATGGTTATGTATAGTTATTACATGATTGAAGTTATGGTTTGCTGAAAAATGCTCTATGGGATATTGATTGAATTTAAGAGTAAATATTTATGTTTCATCTATGCTAGTGACAATATTATTTTAATTTAATTTTTATAAATGGGTATAAGTGGTGTTTGATTGATGAAGTTAACATATTAAGCATGGATATTTACATAGGTAATTATTTATTTAACTAGGGATTTAATTAAATATAGATTCATTTCAATAATTGTAAAAATATCATTTTACACTGACCATTTTTATAAAAAAAATGAGATCATATTTATCATGATTGTGAGCAATTTTCTCTTTCCTTTTATAGGTTACTTATCAAATGTGATGAGATAATCGACGATTGTGGTATAGAATAGGAGAGAAAAAGAGCATCCCAACTATAAGAAGAAGAGAGTTACAAATTATACCTTAAAGAAATCACTCTTAAGGATCCAAAGCACTAACATCCATCTACAGCTAATATCCCAAAAATAGAAATATTAGCCAATGTGCCACCGATGGAGCAGTCATATCATCCACTCCTCTACTTCACGATTGATTTTTAACTGAAGTGATACTAGACCTAGGAGTCTTGAAAGATTTTGACTTGGAGACTAGGTTACGGTGGTGGTAGATTTATGATGGTTGATTGGAGCCAATATATAAGGAGTTGATATTGGAGTTTATATACATATTTAAGTGGGCGAGAATTGATGGGATGCGGACTTAGTCATATTATTCTGGCTATAAGGAATCCATTATCACTTTAACTATAATCAATTAAGTGTTTAATTAAAATTCTACACTAAGAAGCATATGCACACTATACGTATTGACCAGAATTAAGTAGATTAGGAATATCTAACTATTCATTTCAAGAAATATTGGCATGTTGTAGCTATTATTTATCCTTATTCATCTATCAAGCTCAAGGCCACTAGTTTTCATTACCTCGCTATGAGGTATATGCATAATTTTCTTATACATTCATTATGTGTATGACAGAACAACAATGGTGTAGTCACTTGTTAATGCTTGTTCTTCCTTCACTACATGAGATATAAAGTATAATGCCCATTAGGATATGTTTTTATTTAGCTCATTTGGGGCTACTTACATTGATCAAACTTTGATGCAATTACTCATCAATTGGTTAGCAAGGAGAATGGGAGTGTTGGGTGATAAGTGAGAGTTAGTGGTTGTTTTCACTCCCTTCTAATCAATATGGAGATTTTTAGGGGGATGAAGATGGTTAAACTTAGGGTAGATGCATATAAAAAACACTTTACACTAAACAGAAAACTACTTAGGGTAGTTGAGAACATCATTGTACAAAGAGATTAGGATAGGGATAAGGAGCCGAAGAGAGCTCTGATACCATCCTAGCTCCAAGCATGTCACCACACACTAGAATGTATATAGAGCATTCCGTCCATTGGATTAGACACATGATAGTGAGGATGGTAAAATGTATGGTTATTAAGATACTATTATGATAAGTCTATCCACGATAACTAGAAAATGTAAAGCTTAAGCTAGAGACTGAGGCTTAAGGTGAGATCAACCCAGTAAAGGTAAAGCTTAAGTAAGAGATTAAAGATTAAGGAGAGACACAGCTGGCAATTGTAGAGCCTGAGCCAATGACTAAGCCATATATGGAGACTAAGCTAACAGCTACAAAGTCATTATCTAGTGACTTGGAAGATATGACCTTGGTTGATGATGTGGTCAAATCTTAGGTGAAAGTTCCCTATGTTCCTTTATCAAATCCACCATCGTAGGACTGGAACCATTGTTCATTTTTTTTTTTAATCCTTGTGATATCATAATTATATAGGATAACAATTTATTTTTAATGAGCATTGACGGAATTTAAAAATGTTACAATGTTCATTTACTTTATATAAGGGAAGTATCATTTCTTTTATTTTATTTTCCTCCCCTTTTTTGTTTAATTTCATTATTCTTGTGTGATATGTACATTAAGGATAATGTATAAATTAATTATGTGGGAGGGGATTAGCTACCATGCTTATCAATTATATTATGATTAACTTAATAAGGAACAATTTTGGAAAATTTGTTTAAACATTGAAAGCATATTACTTGAGATAATTCAATATAATCTTGATTATTATTATGGTTCAAAATGTAAAAGCAATTCGTTATGAACTTTGAGGATTAAGCTGGTTTTAATTTGCCTCATTAATTTTTAGAATGGATACTTGATTTACATGATGATACGTCTTATGTAATTCATATATACATTAAGTTAAACACAAATTCTATTTCCTCATATTCAGTATCTTAAAATAAATATAAATAAAAGAGCATAAAATAAATTCACTCCACTGGCTTCAAATTATAGTAAAAACTAAATAGTGGTCCTAGTAGGCATTTAAAACAATGACCTAATTGGCTAACTGAGAGCATTTATAACAAGATTTCTACCCTCATTTCCATAGGTTAGATGACTTCAAAATAAGCTTTAAATGCTCTTGTGTTGATTTAAATTTAACTTTTTTACTTATCATTCAATAAGGCTTATAATAATTTTGAAATTGAAACAAATTTTCTCACGTATTCTTATTTTATATATTATCATGAATTTCAAAAAATGAGTTGAAGTTTAAAAGGCTGAATTGATTTATAACTTGATGGAAGTACCTAAATGTCTAACAATTTGATGAACTTTACATTCAACAAGTAGTGGAGAAGCTTAATTAATTTGTTTGATTTGTTAAATGCTTGATAGAATTGCCTCCTATTTATGTTTTTCATTATATTTGCTAATATCCTACCATGTTTAAGTTATTTTTGCTAACTTGATAAAAACAAAACTTATGTTTAGACTTGTGCTAACTATGTTTTATGACATAAAAGAATCTAAGAGGGTACCTAAGTAACATGAGAGGCTTACATAGTCCCAAGTTTAGGTTGTGTCAGCAAAAATTTTTAGGTTTCATGTTTTAAAATACAGATGGAGGAAAAAAGAAGAGGAGAGTTTGCTAGACTAGTGTTTTAACTAAAAAATCAATTAGGAGGATATTTAAAGTAGTAGTGATTAAAAGTAAACAGTTTTGGAGAGGAAAACAAGAAGATTCATTAAGAACATTCATGATTCAAGTCATGAGAATTCAACTTTTTTTTCTTGTGTTCTTTCTTGTTCATTGTAGATTTTATTTATTTTATTATGAAATAATTGAGATATAGATTTAGGTGGGATGAATCCTAGGACTTAATGTTTTGAATTGGTTCTTTCATTCAATGAAAGATCTCAGTTTTCTTGAGAGTTGTTCATGATTATATTACATTTAATTGAAATTTTCCATTATTTAATTGAGTTTACAAGTTCATATATTATGATCAAGAGATTATATGTATAGATAAATCACAACATGAATAATGAGAGTTATATGAAAACCTTAAGATAGAGTTCTAGATTAGGGTCAAAATATAACATAGGAATTCACATGACAAATTACTGCATTCTTAAAGGTTTAGATTAGAAAGAGATTTCAGTCAATCAATTTAAGAATAGGAGCTATATTGCTTAAGAGAGAATACAATTATAAAATTGAAATTTCTACTGGTATAAGAAACGAGGATTAATTGTTGAGTTAAGATAAATTCAAGGCATGGAAAAGGTTTTAAGGGAATTGTTACCTGGATCTTATTTATTTATAAGTTACTTTAATCTTATTCATTATTTTAACTTGGTAATTTAAATTAGTATCATTTATTTTCTTTAAATCAGTCGCTCATTTCATTAGCTTATATAATAGAAAGACAATTAATAACAGTAGTTAGAGTCTTCATTGGATCTATATTTGACTCATCTAAACTATACTAGGAAATAATTCATAAACTTACCTTTGTGATTCTTTATTATTGTTTTGTTTCTCATTTCATTTATATCACATCTTCCATCTATTGTTAAAAACATAATCATGAAACTAATTCAATCTTAAATGAGTCATTGATTTGAAAAAATTAAATTAAATTAATAAGCAAAACTTAACTAGTCAAGGTGATAGATAAAAATAAACAATTAGTAGATAGATAAGACTTAGATGTAAAATCCCTTTAAATTTTTACTATACTTGAATTCACTTAATTTAATGATTAATCCTGATTATTTAGACTAATAGAACTTCATAAATTACAACTATATTCCTTTTCAAATAATACAGTCCCTATCCTCAAGTTAATTGATCAAAATCTCTTTTCAATTAAAACAATCTAAGAACACAATAGTTCTCTTAATGAATTCCTATAATATCTTTCATCCTAACTCATAAAGATCATGTACATTTAACTTTAGCCACCAATACAACCCTTATTATTCATGTTGTGATTTATTCAGACATCTCATCTCTCGATCTTAATATATGAATCTAGTTATTGAATTGTTAAATCTCGTTCCTTCAATTCAACACAATATATAAATATAAATGATTCTAAAAAATAAGAATCTTTCATTAAATTCAAGAAATCAATTCAGAACATAAATTTTAGGGTTCTTCTCATCCAAATTTATATCCCAATTTATTTTATAATAAAACAAAGAAAACCAACAAAGAATAATAAAGAAACACAAAATGAGAAAGAGCTCGTGGTTCTTGACTCTTGATGCTGATTGAGTAATCTTAATGGAATCTTGATTTTATCCAAAATTGCTTTTCTTTAATATGCTCTTAAGTCTCTCATCCTTTGGACTAATTTTTAGTCCTCCTAGAAGTATCTCCATTTCTTTTTTTTATCTAAGAAACTTCATTCATTGAAAATGTCAAGTTACAGCATCAACCCTCAAAGAGTGCAGGCTAGAATAGCCTAAATCAAACTGGAAAATCGAAAATAAACCCCTCGATGGATGGGTAAAGAAAGTAGAGCCATAAGGAAAAAAATTCAGCTTAGCCAAGAAATCCGCAGCCCCATTAGCCTCTCGAAAAATATGATCGAACTGAAAATTTGCAAGCTATTGAAGTAGAGTACGACACTTCCTAACAACTGGCCATACATGTCTGTCCTCCTCTCCTACTTGTAAAACATTCCAAGCTTCCCAAGAGTCAGTCTCCACATGAATATGCCTCACACCAGTCTGAAGAGCAAACTGTAATCCTGCATAAATACCTCCTAACTCCTTCTGTATACCCGAACCCGGACCTAGATTGGCTACAAAACCACCACACCATATGCCATTGTCGTCCCGAAGTAAACCACCGACCCCAACGATACCACTGCCACTTGTAAAAGCACCATCACAGTTCAGCTTAAACCATCCCCTTATAGGGGGAATCCATTGAACCCCAACGATGTTCCAACCTCCTAAAACTAGTTGAACATAGTATCCATACCTAACCTTGGATCATCAGGTATACTAACCTCATCCTTAAAAATAAGAAAATTACGCCAACGCCATAGTAAATACCAAACAACAGGGAACAAGAGGGCCTCGTATCCCCATTACAAATCCCCTTATCTAAATTAATCTGCAATCAATCTATTAGAGATAATTGAAAAAATTGCATCTGCACCGATGCTGGAATGATTCTCTCCCATATACTCCATGCCCAAACACATTCCCATAGAACATGAAGAGAGTCCTCTGTACTCGTCAAGCACCGGGGACAGCTCGAGTGTTATACCGCGACGACAACACAACTGTTTTGTGGCAAGTCGATCATGCCCAACTAGCCAAAGAAAGGAGCGAACTCTCTCTGGGCCTTTCCATTTCCAAATAAGTTTTCAAAGGCAGCTATCCTTATTAACCATCCCTTCAACCAGAAATTGATGTACTGAGGCCATAGAGAACTTCCCACTAAGACGCAAGTGCCAAACAATTAGATCATCGTCATAAAAAGGAGGGGTGGCTATTGTCAACTAATGCAGTTGACCACCAAACTCGGTAAATACAAAGCCACTTCATCTAGTAACCAAGCCCCATGAGTACCCACATACTCTCAGAGTTTACGCCCCTTAACAGTATCAGACAATTCACAAAACGTCAAATTCACAAGAGAACCACACTCCTTAATCCAATCATTATCCCAAAATCCCACACGTCTGCCATTACCAATATTTCATCGACAGCCACGAACCAAAAGAGGCCAGATACTACAGAAAGCTTGCCAAGTAAGGGAGCTACTAAGCACTTGACGAGGAGCCTGAGTGAGGAAGAGATTCCACCTGTATTTAGCACATAGCATATGAACCCATAGTGCATTCAGTTCCTGAAACATACGCCACCCCAGTTTTATTAACAGGGCCTTATTTGTATCAACTGCAAACCTAAAGCCAAGATCCCCTTCTGATTTCCTTAAACACACAGTATACCAGCTAACAAGATGGAGCTTCCGTTGTTCCTCCTTGGATACCCAAATAAAATCCCTCGTGAGCTTATCAATATCTGCTAACATCGAACAAGTCAATTGACATACCTGAATGTTATAAATTCTTATAGCCGATATGACAGACTTTGCCAAAGTAATCTGCCCCCTAAGAGATAGCTACTTTCACCTACATCCTACAGTTTACCCCGTATTTTATCTACTATTCCTGTATAGAAATGTCTATATCCCCATCTTACATAATAGGAGCTCCTAGATATTTCCCAATTCTAGTTGTTTTCTTGTAACCTAAGTAATGACTAATTTTTTCTTGCAATACAATGCAGGTATTAGGCGAGAAGTAAATATCGAGAAGTAAATAGTAGATTTAGTGGCACTCACCTTCTGCCTTGAACTCAAACAAAACTTATTCAAACATTCCTGAACAACTTTAGCTTGATTTATAGAAGCCTCCGCAAACATGAAAAAGATCATCTACAAAAACCAAGTGAGAAATAGGTGGACTACACCGACTTAATAAAATTGGCTTCCACTCCTTTTATTCAACCAAATAAAAAATAACCTGGGTTAACCGCTCCATGCATAATACAAGCAAGTAAGGCGAGAGAGAATCACCTTGTCAAATGCCCCTAGTAGGGGAAAAAGAATTCGAAGCCACCCTATTAAATAGAACCCTTATGGAAGCTGATCGTTTGCATAGCCAAACCGGATGTACAAATCCCTCATCAAAATGAGCTAACTACAGGGTTTGTTCTATAAATTCCCAGTTCAATCTATTGTATGCCTTCTCTAAATTAAGATTAATAGCCGTCCAACCCCTCCTCCCTTGTCGCCTATGCATAGAATGTACCACCTCCAGAACCATCACTATGTTATTGATAATTTTCCGCCCAGGAACAAAGCTAGCCCAAACATCTAAAATCAAAGCTGGCATATAAGAATTTATGCAGTTTGCAAGAATCTTAGTAATGATTTTGTACAAAACATTACAAAGACTGATAGGTCAAAATTGAGCAAAGGTCTCCGAATGAGGCACCTTCAGAAGTAACACTATATAGGTCGTATTAAGAGAGACTTCCAACTTTCCATGATGAAAAAAATCACGTAGTAAACGAACCACTGAGTCACCGACAACATTCCACTGGCTTTAGAAAAATAAGACTTATAGCCCATCCAGACCAAAAGCTTTAAACCTACCTATGTTGTTAATGACTTTGAAAACATCGACCGGGCTCAACTGATTAATCATGTCCAAACAGGACCCCAGTACAACATCAGGGAAAGTAGATTGAGTATGCAAAGGCACAAACTGCACACACTCCTCAGTATACAACGCATGATAAAAATCCATTGCTTGCTGTCTTAATGTCACTTCATCCGAGACCCAGTGCCCTAAATTGTTCTTTAGCATAACAATACGATTTTTCTTACGTCTCTTTAAAGTAGATAAGTGAAAAAATGGGTGTTCCGGTCCCCAAAATTATTCCAATTAACCCTGGACTTCTGGAACCATAATAATTCCTCCTGTGTCAACACCAATTCGTATTCCTACTGGGTCTGGCTTCGATCATCCTCCAATGGTGGGACCAACGGTTGTGAAATCATTGTTCCAGCTACTACAGACATGAAAGTAAGCTATTCTTCCTCCGAAAAATGCTCCCAAATACATTTCGATTCCAATTACCAATATCGAAGATGAAACTAGAATAACTCTGGGACCACTCGCCATTCCTCTCCCAATGAGATGTGAAATAATCCTGGAAACTCAGATGAGTAAGTCAAGCAACTTGAAATTTGAAAGGACGCGTTGACCGAATCGGCTCCATTGCATGTATGCAATGTAAAAAACTGGGTGATGATTAGACTTTACTCTTGGTAAATGATGAACTTTTGTTTTAGGAAAAGTAGTGAAACACTGTGCATTACCTATAGCTAGATCCAATCGCTCATACAAAGAGCCATGAAACAAGGTAAAACGAGGTCCATCAAACCCTAAATCCTCAACCTCACTGCTATTCATGAATTGCCTGAGTTCATGGGTATATAAACTCCCTGGAGAAACTCCACCACATTGATTCATAACCTCTAACAGACAGTTAAAATCCCCCAGTAAACTCCACAGTTCTAAGACCTGTCCAACCAAAGCCCGAAGATCCTGCTATAGATCCCGACTTTGCGTTGCTACAGGGCTCATATAAATTGCCATGTACAACCTGAAAGAGTTATCACACGTCCATTTAAAGTGTATAAGCTACCTAGTTGATAATAATACCTCCACTAAAGTTTCATTCTCATTCCACAAAAGCCACAGTCTTCTAAAAAAACCATGAGCATCCTTGCAAAAAGATTCCGAAAAACCCAGATTTCGAATCACAGCTCGAGCATGATCGCCCTCGATTCGAGGTTTAAAAACAACAAACATTTTTAGTCAATGTAGTCTAACTAATTCCCGAAATACCGCTTTAAACTGAGGGCTGGCTGCCCCTTGATAATTCTGTAAAATTATCAACATTATAATAGTAGGAAAGAGGGAACAAAAGAAACAACTCTACGAAAGAGGAGCTGTAACCATTTTTGCATCCAAGTCACTAGACCCACCAATATCCATTCCTTTAGTCGACACCCCGGAACTCTTTAACATCTCTTGCCCCAACATTCAACATAATAGCTACGGGACCAGGATCTATAACCATATGTAACATTATAGGAGAAAGCGCATTGCCGCTATCAGGTTTCGAACGTTTAACCGTAGACATCTATGCACTAGTACTTGATAAACAAACCAGTGAAGCATCCTTAGGCAAGTCGTCACCCCTCTTTTTTAATCAGTGTCGACCAACTCTCGTTAGAACTTCTTCCTTGCAGGAATGCATACCACTCGACTCAAAATTAAACATTGATGCACCAGCAACACCACTCTTGGACGACTCACCAGTAGAATCACTAATCAGTATGTGACATGGAGCTGCCGCAACTAGGGAAATAGCTGAGACCTGTTGCGAATCACGTCCAGGAATTGCACCTTGTACCGCTTTACCACGTACCGCAGCTTGCGAGTTCAAAGTCATCTCCTTCATATCCACACGTTGATCAACTGTGTTTTGCACCAGTGCCACTGACATAGCTTCAACCTCGTCTCCAACCTTTTCGTTATTCATCTACTGTAAAACCTGAAAATGAGATCCTGTTGTAGCCCCATCCTTAGAACCTTGTTGCCGGCCTAAGTGTTGATCATGCTCATGCCTTAAAATCTATTCATCCCGTCCGTTCATCACTGATATATTGTAACATCCCATTCTCATATTAAGGGTTAGGACCTAAAATTTCAGTACATATGAGCTCAAAGAGAGATTAAGGAAATGCATTT
>JANZXR010372910.1:0-18836 GCA_027575705.1 Erythroxylum echinodendron
ATATATGAATGCATGCATATGTCACTATACACTTATACACTCCTATTCATGGCAATTGGTGAGGGGATGTTACAATTCTCTCCTCCTAATTATGAATCCTAAAAGTCGTAAAACCTAGCAAACTAGATGTGTACTTGCACTAATCCTATATGGATGTACTCTTTCTCTTTATGTTTGTTCATTGAGTTTTGGGTTGATAAATGAATGGTTTTAATGGGCTTTGAAAAAGTGAGTCGCGCTCTTTGGTTTTGATGATGTAATATATTTTTTTGAAAGATTTTGAATTGTAATTATTGATAAATTTGGTCTTTTGAATTTTAAAGACTTCCTAATTTTCAATAAACTTTTAAAAATTTTCAATTATTATTCAATCATTGTTCACAATCCTTTTATAAGTATTAGAGGTAGATGTACTAGAGATAGACTAAGATCTTGTAAAGAAATTCGTTTCTTCAAGAATATTAGTTTTCCCAACTTTTGTCATATATCAACATACTATGACCACCCAAATATTAGTAATGTCAAAATAGTTTAATTTGTTTATGTATTGTTATGATGTATAATTTAAGCATTTCGTCATCCAATGTTCTAGTTGGATATAGAGTATGGATACAGTGTTTACTCTTTTAAATCTAATTATGTTCATTCTTGCTAATTAGTAATTTATTTATAATTGATAATTGAAAATACCTTTTCAAATATCAATTCTCTCTATTTAGAGAATTCCTTAAATAATTACTAATGAAAAATAGTAGAACATGCTTTATTAACTTACTCAACTTTCTCTATATAGTTCATGATATATCTAATTGCTACTAATTGAGCTTCTTTAAATAAAATAGATCATAAGTAGCATCAAAATATAGTAATTCTCCTATGAGATACTATGATAATCTTAAGTATAAGGATTAATTATACAAGCATCATAATGCGTAAATACACAAAGATATCATTAATATTCCATTTAGGATCCTCAAAATCTATCAATTTAGTGAACTTATTTTTAATAAGCACCCACACATTTGTTTAAATATCTTCATAATTTAGTTTATCAGATAAATTACTTTCTTATTAAGAAAGAAATATAACGTTTGTTGGTTTTGCCATTCCGTCATTATTCCATCTTTATAAAACTGTAACTAAGAATCATTTAGGAATAATTTACAAATGCAAATTGAATCTCATTATTATGATCTCATGTTTCAATTGCACAGTAATTATTCCAAGATTTTACCTTTAGTATTAAAACATCAAATGTAATTAATAAAATGCAAATAAGATAAAGAATGCCTTTATTAATTAAAATAATAATATCACACATAAAATTGAAACCAACCAATTAGATAAAATGACATAAACTAATAATCTCCTACTTACATTAAAGTCAATCACCTATATATCTAATACCTTAACCATCTATATGTCAATCATGTCTCTTTTGAGACAGTGGCTTAGTTAGACGCTCTGCAAGATTTTCCTTAGTGGGAACTCTCTCTAATATTATGTCTTTTCACTCTACTATATCCCCAATCAAGTGAAACTTCTTAAGTACATGTTTAGATCGTTGTTGAGACATTGATTCCTTTGCCTATGCAATGTTGCCATTATTGTCACAATATCATACTATTGACTTAACAATTATATGAACCATTCCAAGTTTCATGATGAACTTCTTGATCCAAATTGTTTCTTTTATTGAAATGTACTCTAACTCAATTATAGAATCTGCAGTGGTTGATTGTTTCGAACTCTTCTAACATAGCACACCATCATTTAAAGTGAAGATGTGCCCCTATCATTTGGATCAGGCTAAAAATTAACATCTAAAGACCTTTAAACTCTTAGTTTAGCTCCTTCATAGATTAGGAAAAAAAAAAACTTAGTCCTGTTTAAGTTCTTTTTCATAGTTGTTTAGTGATCATCACTAAGTTGGCTTGAAACTTGCTTATTATGTTTAAAGCATAAGAGACATTTAGTCTAGTACCCTATTAAAATGTACCTGATTAAAATTTTGGTGTAATTTTTTCTTCTTAAAATGTCAACTACAAGTTGTTTATGTGTCTAGCCTCTAACGGTATCCACAAGGTAGAAAA
Organism: Erythroxylum echinodendron; assembly: GCA_027575705.1. Lineage (NCBI taxonomy): Eukaryota > Viridiplantae > Streptophyta > Magnoliopsida > Malpighiales > Erythroxylaceae > Erythroxylum > Erythroxylum echinodendron. The sequence goes on from JANZXR010372910.1 coordinate 2,094, forward strand.
AAAAACTTAACACTTGAGATGAACAGACATGAGTGCTATTTCTCATATGCTTTTTTCTTTTCATAGAAAAAGACACTAGGGTTTTTATCTTATTAAAATTAAAAATTTTAATTACAATTAAAGTCTAATTATAATAATAATAAAATAAAATACCTCATATTTAACTTTTGAAGTTTCTTAAACTTCACAATTAAATATAACTTAATTCAAACTGATTTTTCTTTTTAATTGTTCTTTTATATGTGCCACATTATGTTCCTAATATGTTGACAATGATTATAAATTATAATTCATAATTGGAATTAGATAAATCAAAACTCTTTTAATTTATCTTTAGTTCTCTAATTAAATAATTTATAACCATAAATCAAGATTGATGTATAGCAACATTTCATGACTATTTAAATATTGCGAATGTCAAAATGGTTTGATTCAACCTGCCCATATGTGGTTAAAAAGTATAATTTAATCTTTTTATCATCCACTGTTCCAATTGGATATAAAGTATACATATACAATTGTAAAAGATATAAATAAAATGTGTAATTTATAGACAAAAGTATTTACACTTTCTTGCATTGAAGATTGAGGTTTAAATGTTCTCATTCAAGTTAAAGGACCCAAGAAAATTTTGAAAAATATGAATTTTATAACATTCTTTTTACTCTCTCCTTTGGTGCAAGTCCTCTTCCTTTTTTTTCTTTTTAGTTTCTTAGAGGTATTATTATTATATGCGGACCATACCAAAGCTAAATATATGTGCTAGCTCTGTCTTGAAAGTAGCCTCAGAACGACGCTTCGTACGACCAACTCAGCAAACCTAAAACCCTTCCCAAACCCTGTTAACTTGACCATCGTCCAGTCCCTCAGAAAGCTCATCGGCTTTATTCCTCTCTCCGTGATTCCACTCGTCGCCAATTACGTAGTTATACCTTCTTCCCTCTGCCTCATGTTATTGTTCATATTGCTCTTGTATAAAAGAAATTATTGAGATTTTTTTGCTGGCGGTTACGGCTGTTGTTCAGTTGCAAAGTTCGCTGTTGTTTGTAACTTTTACCTCCAGCCCAAGTACAAATCATCTGGGATCATTTAATGCCGGAACTATTTCTTTATATTATGTTTTATTCTTGCTGCATTCTCTTTTCCTTTGACCGGTTGTACTTTATCTGGACCTGATGTCTCTTTTTATTGTTTGTTTAGCGCTCCCTTAAAACTTCAAATTTTGATCTGATTTCAGTTCGTTTTACTCTTTCTATGACTCATTGTGAAGGTTAAGTGTTTGTTATTAAGAAAAAGATTAAGAAGGGAGGGATGGGGCCGCGATATGGGGTGAAAGGGTACAAGCGAAAGAAGAAAGAGAAAAAATATGATAACGAGGACGATGAAGTGGATGAACAAGTGGAAGAAGAAAGAACGAACAAGAAGACCAAATCCAAGGAGGAAGAACAAGAGGAAATAACAAACAAGAAGACCAAAACTGGGGTGGAGGAAGAAGAAGCAGAAGAAGCAGGGAAAGGACAGTTTGAAGTGCATGAAATGGAAGGAATACCAATTGTCCCCTGTGATACGAATTCCAGGAAGCCAGGAGTGATATTTGTACTTGAGAAGGCCTCCTTGGAAGTTGCAAAAGTTGGAAAGGTGTGTACTCAATGTCGTTATGAATTTTCTAAGAGCCACATTTTTCTTTTGATGTAGTTGTACTTTTAAGTGTTGGTTTTGATGCTTATTTCCTAGTTATGTTGGATTCTTCTTGATGGAATATTTATCTTGTTCTACGGTTGTCTGATCTTACCAAGTATAACAACCCAAACAAGTCATTGGCATAAATAGCAATGACCCAAGGGGGCTAGAGAAAAACAATTGAAGAAGGACGAAAACCTACATCACTGTGCATGCTAGAGTAGTATCATGAGTAAAACTAGCTAAAACTAGCTATCTACTATACTTTGTAGTTTGCGTATAGATTTGTTTCACTTTCCATTCCCAATTTCTTTGTAACAGTTAATTGATGAGCTAAAGTTTCAACGTATGATGTGCTGTCTATTGTTTTTGAGTAGATGAGCTACATCTTGAGATACGGTTTCAACAACGATGTTTACAAAATAGTCCTCCTGAACTATTGCCTGAACTTTTTAGAGTTTCCATAACTCTTGCTACTAGCCACCAATAGTCCCAGGATTAATTACAAAACCATTGGTCATCAGACCCTGAATTGTCTTCATATATACTTTATGCATTTTCTGATTTACCGTATGTCTCATTGCCATCAGTGCTTGGCCATCCTCAGGGAGTTTGCAGCTTGAAATCAACTGCTCTACTCTTTTCATCAACTGGTCCCTGTTTAATATCCCTTTTCTAATCTCTATGCCTTTACCCTTTGAATGTTCATTTCAATATGAAAGAGCTATCTGAATTTTTACCTTGCATAAGAAGTTGACATGTGGTTTTATAATTGTACTGTTTAACTATTGAAGTTCTGTTTCTTAACTGCCTTGGTTTCTAGTACCTTCCACATGAAGCTTTCTTCATCTGATGAGTTGTTTCTCTTCAGAGTTACCAAATCTTGAATTCTGAGGATCACGCCAATTTTCTGGGAAAAAACAAAAGAAATCCTGCGGAGTACAGACCTGACATCATTCACCAGGTTAGCAAAATTAAGTTATCATATATGGACCACTTGGTCTCGCATTTAGTTGTACCTTTTAGAACAATACCATGCCTATAAAAAGATAACAAAGTGGTAAAACTGTACAAGAATTCATAGGTACTTTTGGATCTATCTTTCAAAGATGAGATGTAAATGCATTGCAATATCTCATGTCTTTGGAAATCTTATGGAGGAGTCTGAATACTATTCTATATAAAACAGATATTGTTATGTCCCTTTGCAAGTCAATGTTCTTTCTAGAGATGATAAGGATTTCAAACACAAATTGTATGTCAGTTCTGCCATTGTAAACCTATTATATTGAAATGAATAATGCATGTTTTCAGGCTCTCTTATCAATCTTAGATAGCCCGGTAAACAAGGCTGGAAGATTGCGAGCTGTGTATGTGAAAACCGAAAAAGGTGTTCTTTTTGAAGTCAAACCACATGTGCGTATTCCAAGGACATATAAGCGGTTTGCTGGTATTATATGTAAGTTTTGATCATCACCCTATTGCTTAAAATGTATGCTGGCTATTATGATTCTTTCCTTGGCTTGTATGCACAGTTTTCTCAACTTTAGTTGCTTACTCTTTCAGTACAGCTCCTTCAAAAACTAAGTATAAGGGCCGTGGGTAAAAATGAGAAACTTATGAATGTGATCAAGAACCCAGTAACTAAGTACCTGCCTCTCAACTCTCGTAAAATAGGTGAGGTAATTTTAATGTCTCCCAATGTTGCCTTCTAACTCCTTGTTATGCAACGTGATACCAATCTCATGTTCTTCTCAGGTTTCTCCTATAGCTCAAACAAATTGATTAAAATGGGCAATTATTTATCAACAATTGATGAAGACAAGGACCTGGTATTTGTGGTATGCTTCGAAACAAATGATGCTTTCTGCACAAAATGCCCACTGAGTGAAAGTGTTTTCAATTGTTCTAACCATTTTCTTGTATATCTGTAGGTTGGTGCTATGGCCCATGGGAAAATTGATTGTGATTACATAGAAGATTTTATTGCAAGTAAGTTTTACCTTTTATTGGTTGTACTTTGTTGGCTGGATTGCTTCATAGAGATGATTAATTATCAAACATGCAATTTTATTTAACACATCAAATTTCTCTTTTCTGTTCCATTTTATTTGTGCATTTTAAAATTATTGCACCCACAATTTTTGACCTATTATATATTCAAGCTTAGAACTAGGAAAATTTTGAAGATATCCTAGCCCTGCCTTCTTGATCCTGAATTTGATTGCATTCTGTTCTTGATTATGATACGACTCTTGAGCTAGTAAAGCAATCAACCATTGAGTTTTACCAACTCCAATGCCACAATAATTAGATTGAATTTGTCAACCTTCTGAGCTCCAGAGTAAATCTTTCCGTGTTGAAAGTAAAATTAGTCCCTGTTGTCTAATGGTGGTGAACTGGGATACCGAGAATTCTTATCTAGTTGGGTAAGTTCTGGAGTTGGACTTTGGTTACTGACTCAGAACCGACTAGCCAAAAAAAGAACGAGTCAAAAGCATTCAATTGTGTTATTAATGCTCTTTGACCATCGTTCAGCTGTTGATTAGAACTGGTCCTGATGGATAAGTCATTTTCTTGTGCTCGCAGTTTCGGAGTATCCACTCAGTGCTGCCTGGTGTATCGCGAGGATCTGTGAGGGGATGGCCAACAAATGGAGTATTCTTTAAACAGTCATTTCTTCTGCTTTGGATCACTAACTAGTTGCTGCTGTAGTTAACCACATGTTTAAGATGACCTGTGAGTTTTTATCAAGATTGTTGTCTGCTTAAGCTGTTAACCATAGATGTGGCTCTTACTTACCAACCAGTTCATGTTTTTTGATAAAATGAGATGTGTAATCAGTCACTGAACTTTATTCAAAATTTCAATTATGCCCCTTATCTACGTTTTTGGCAAATTAGACTTTGAACAACAATTTTCAGCCAAGTTGACAAAACAGGTCCTCCTACACACTTGGAAGCAACATCAAGATATTGGAACTACATTAAGCGCAAAATATTATATAAAATACAAAATTGCTATCAATAAGAACGTGTCCTTCCTTAGACCAAAGAGGAAAAAGTTGTCATGAAAACTGATTAAAATTGAATGATGAGAAGGAAGAAGAAAAACTATAATTCTCACGCTTGGCGTCATCGAGACCTGTCATAGGTCACAAACTGAATCAACAATAGATTTATAGAATAAATCATGACTATCAATAAGCACGACCCATCAGTAGACCAAAGTGTAACAATTCAGACACCTTATACAGTTGACAATTGTCCATGGATTCCATGGTATTGTAAAAGCTATAAGTGCCTTCCATTATTTGGCAAAATTTTCCCTACGCAAATCCTACCGTCAAATACTCGGTGAAACTTCAAACCAGCAGATATGCACCAAGTAGTTCTACATTTAAAGCATTTCCCGCATTAATATGATACCTACTTTACTCTTCCTAAGTTACTGTAGATCCTGCAATAACAAAAATACAATGATAAGTGGTGTAGTATACACAACAGAAACTGAAAAACTTCATCAATGGGAAAGAGTTTTCTACATTTCAATTTGATTGGATTCAAATCGAAAGTTATTTCTTGAGTCAAATAACACATTCCTGCCTCAGTTGATACACACGATTGTGCATCAAAGAATACACATGTGCCTGAGGTGGGTCCTTCAAATGGAAGCCTGTGTGTAAATCAAATTTAGAAACAAGATTTCTGATGGATTATCAATATGTTTCGAAGAAAGCTATCAACACATACCCTAACCAGAAAGGAAGAAACCATTCATAATTTTAACATAAGCTAATACTGCTCATAGTTCTGTGCAGTTGAATTGAAGAATCTTTTAGCATGCACCTAAATGTTACCATATAACGATGATGCAACAAAAATAAAGAACTTACCAGGTTATTTACTTCCAAATTCATCATAACTCAAACCTTCAGATATAGTGCTGAGTTTGTTACCATCTCCTGCAAGGTTAGGGCATAGAAGTTAGCTTCTTAATTGGTGATGTAACAAAAAAGAACTAGAAAGAGGCAGAATATTAACCCTGGTGCTCTCTTTCCTGAGAATCTGGGAAGCTTTCATCGTCTGTGGCTAGGAAGGGAGATCTCGAGTAGCTCTCTAATATCTCTGCAATAGTTTTAACCCAAAGATTGAGTCTAGAGATGAGTCTATCCCCCTTAACTATTTGGTTAACACTCCATCAAAGTGTAGATCAAAATTAATAAGCTGACTCATTCCACATGCATGTACAACAAACAAATCATAGTCAAGTAAATAAAAGAGCTAGTTAACTTTAGATTTAACCACCATATATATATATTGGATGGCAAACCATAAAGAAAACAAACACACAAAAAATGGGTGGAGGCGGTAATAGAAAATGTCCAAATGTGAGCTTGCGAACATGTACAAATCAGCTTGAAAATATTGGGCACAAACTCACAGACAAAAAGAGTTGGAAATGACAATGGTAGGATATAGGAGGGAACAAACCTGTACTTTGGGCAAAATCAGCTGTCAGATCAGAGAGACTGAAATTTCGAGGAATTTGACTTAGAATTCCAAAAGAACCATCTGCATCCAGAAGTGGTTCATTCAGGGCTTGTGAGTTGGACTCAACACTACTGAAAGATGCAACAGATGCGTCTGCAATTGGTGGGCGTGCTTCCAAGACACTGCCATCAGCACCAAACATAAAAGAACTACCCAAATACCCAGCTTCTGATTTGATCATTCCCCCATTTATTCCTCGCATGAGACCCATGTTTGAGCTCTGTGTTGAAAGCATATTGTGTGGTGCATCAAGTCTGTTGGCATGAGCAGACATTTCAACAGTGGGAGGCATATTTGAATGCAGTGATGATCCACCATTCATAAATGCATTAGGTACATTTGAAGCCATTGGTTGGTGCATGTTCTCTGATTTGAGAGTAGGTATTGTTTGCTCTGGGGCATAGCATGCAGAATTCTGATGCACTGAAAGCACAATAAGAAGTCAGTTTCCATAATCATGGAGGCCAAAGTAAGCATATTTGACTTGGAGTCTTATTTCAAATAGAAAATCAGAAGTAAACAACAGATCTCCCAGACGAGTCTATAAAATCGAATTATGGCAAAATTATGTAAAGCAAGCCTCTTCTGAGTTCATTCAGGCAGTGATTTCCAAATATACACCTCGTTCAATTGAATAAATAAAGTGCAGTATTCAGATGCAGAAAACAAAGAGGTTGTTTCCTAGAGATTTAACCAAAAATAATTTTCAAGGTGGAAAGAGGGATACGTGGAGATACAAGCATGGGCATGCATAGAGGGGGAGAGAGAGAGAGATATGTTACGAGGATATTTAGTTATGTGAACTTCCGAAAATTAATTCACACGAAACATCCAAGTATATAAAAACTGCAACAGAAAAGGAGAATAATGCAATGAAATCCATTTAAAGGTGAGAAGCAAAATGCAATATTTCCCATAAGACCATTTCATTCCCTCACTCCCAAATAAAGCATGGAGTTTAACAACACTTATAGATGACAGGGAAAAAAAAAAGAAGCACAACTGCTCTTGTTTGCCTCAAGTTGAATATTCAAAACATCAACATAGAACACACAGGCTTATGGAAGGATACTTTTCTTAAATAAAAGAAATGAGCTGTGATTCTTTCTTAATTTGTATTTTCCTGTATAGTTTCTCTTAATATAGGAATAAGAACATACATACAGCTGTATGATTGATTTTTTTAATATATATGTCCTTCTATCTTGTATCTATATCAATGAAATGAATAAAAGAATTATCCTGCATATTCACAACTTGGTACCAGAGCTTCGAGCTCTAATTCTTCTTTCTCTCTACAAATCATAGCCAACTCTTCTATTCTTAAAACCCTAGCCGTTTTTTCTCTTCTAAGAATCCCAAACACTTTTGCCTAACTACACCACAGTATGCCTATCAAAACTAAGGCTGAATCTTTTGATAGCAAGAAAATATCCAAATGACCATTCAGATACTCCATCCATTCATATTAAATTGAACAGTGCTAGCTAGCTATCAGGGCTAGTCTAAGATTTTGGAGATGCATATTGCTGGAAAAAAAAAGTTTGGCTATATCAACAAGGTTGCACCCTCAAAAGATGATCCAAGCTATGATGAATGAGAGGCTAAAGATGTACTGGTAAAATCTTGGCTCATAAATTGAATGAGCGATAATCCAATGTCACACTTTGTGCAATGTGGAACAACAAAGGAATTCTGGAAAGCTGTAAAAAGAACTTACCTTGATGTATCTAATTCTTCTCAAGTCTATGACCTAATGAAAAAGTCTTCCTAATTACATCAAGGTAGTAGGCGTCTAGCAGAATATTAGAATGAGTTGAATTAAATTTTGTTGGAGCTTGATTATCGAAGACCAAACAATATGACCTATGCTAATGATAATGGAAAAGATAGAAAACATATCGCAAAAGATGGCATCTACATGTCTCTCATTGGTCTTGATCATAATCTGGATCAATTAGTAGTCAGGTTCTAGCTACTTGTCCTTTACTGACATTAGAAGAAGCATATTCTTTGATTCGTCGACATGGGGGCAATTATCCACTCAAAGGCTTCAGTTAATTCCCTCTAACTTGATACTCATATTTCAGCTCTTGGAGATTCTATAGCTCCTCAATCTTGATTTTGCACCCACTAGTGGATAGTTGCTAGAAGAGACATGGCTATCCATAATGATACCACATCTTCTGCCTCTCATGTATCTCAGGTATCTTCTCAAGAGGGTAATTTTGGTTTATACAATAATTCTACTTGTTATGATGTTTGGGCTATTAATTTAGGGGCCATTGATCATATGAATAGTAAATCTTCTATCACTGATTCTCTAACATCCCACCAGTTAAGTCTGTGCAGGCTGCTGATGGGAATTCTATGTCGATCATAGGGGCTGAAATGTGTCCCTTTAACATTTTCTATGTCCGCTCTTCTGCTTACACCTACACTTTCAAATAACCTCCTCTCCATCAACAAAATAACTAAGAATCTTAATTGTTATGTAATTTTTACTTTACTCATTGTGTTTTTCAAGGCAATCTCACGAAGATGACGATTGTCATTGGTAAAGAAAGGGATTGCCTATATTATTTTAAGGACAATGGAGGCATAGCAACTCTTACTCGCGGCTTCCAAACAAAGAGAGAGGCATTATATAGAGAGAACTATTCTTTGGCATTGTTGGTTAGGACATTCATCTTTCTCTTATTTAAAATGTTTGTTTCTTAAATTATTTTCCAATATTTCTGTTTCTAGTTTAAGATGTGACTAATTCATTCCATCATGTTCTTTTTAAAGTCAAATCTGACAAATTACAATTAGTTTTTTTGGTGTTTATACTAAGGTATGGGATCCATTCTCTACCCCTTCTCCTTTAAGACAAATATTTTGTATTTTTTATTGATACTTGTACTGGAGTCAATTGGATGTATTTTATGGAATCTAAGAGTGAAGCTTCACATGTTATTTCTCAATTATATAACATGATTCTCACTCAATTTAACACTAAAAGAGAAATTTTCTTTTTGACAATGGTTGTGAGTTTGCAAATCATTCTCTTGTTGATTTTGTGAAACAAAATGGTGTTCTTTACCAGAAAACTTGTGTTTACGCACCCCAACAGAATGACATAGTAGAACGCAAGAACGGCCACCTCATTGAGTGGCTCGAGCCTTATGTTTTGCTATGCTAGTTCCAAAACGTTACTAGGCTGAAGCTGTCAGGACTATTGTTTTTCTTATTAATAAAATGTTTGCCAAGATTCTTGATTTTTAAACTCCTTTAAGGATGCTATCCACATTTCATTTCATTCCCTTTGCTTTAAAAGTTTGCCCCAAGGTTTTCGGTTATGTGTGTTCATATTCATTCTCTTCATAAAGATAAACTTGAACTTCATGCTATTAAATGTATTTTTTATGGTTACTCCAATTCAAAAAATGGGTACAAGTGTTCACATCCTCCTATAGGAACCTACTATGTCTCAATGGATGTTTAGTTATGTAAAAATGAGTCCCTACTTTTTTGGGGTGATATCCACAGTTCCTCTAAGATCGGTAGTAACAAAGCAGAACAAAAATGGTTTGGAGAAAAGAAGATATTGAGCTTAGGTATAGAGAACATTAAGGAAAATGGGGAATTCGTAGTTTTAGATGACCCACTTATTGAGGAAATAAAATTGAACATGATGGTGAGAGACTTGAGAAAATAGCTAATGGTGAGAGACTAGCTCATTTTTATGAGAGATGATATTCTAGGAAAAAGGAAGATGTCATGATTATGCATCTTAAATCTAGTACCACTCCTGATCCTACCACGTCATCAGGTGAATCTTCTAAGATTGACACCATGTAGCTAATCTCCTGAAATTCCTAATCCCAGTTCTAATACTAATTATAATAGGAGATATCCTCTTCATGAAAAGAAAAGCACCTGATAGATTTGGTTTTTCAAAGCCTCTGATGTTGTTTATCCTCGTCATTTTTAGGAAGCCCTTGAACATCCTAAGTGGAAGGACATAATGGTAGATGAAACGATGGCTCTCCCAAATAATTCTTATTTGGGAAATGGTTAAATTACCGATGGGAAAAAAGACTGTGAGGTGCAAATGGGTATTCATTGTCAAAGACAAGTCAGATGGAATAATTGAAAGATATAAGGCTGATTGCAAAAGGTTATATTGATACCTATGATATTGATTATCAAGCGACTTTTGTACCAATTACTAAGATGAATATTGTTCATGTCATACTGTCGCTTGCAGTTAATCTAGACTAGCCTCTATGATATTTTGATGTGAAAAATGTCTTTCTTCATGGTGACCTAACACTAGAAATGTTTATGGATCCACCCCTAGGTTTACATTAGAATAAGGAACTGTATACAAAAAAGACATCCTATGGATTAAAGCAATCACCAAGGGCATTGCTTGGTAGATTGAGTCATGCAATGAAAGAGAGTGGATTCAAGCAAACTTAAGGCATATCATACCTTGTTTTATAAACATGATCATAATGATTTTACCTTTCTTCTTGCCTATGTTGATGACTATAATTGTAATAGGTGATAAAATAGATGAAATGGAGAAAAATCGAAGTTATTTGGCCAAAGAATTTAATATAAAGGATTTGGGACTCACAAATACTTCCTAGGCATTGTAAGTTCTCGATCTAAGAAAGGACTATTTCTTTCCCAAAGGAAATATAATTTGGAACTCCTAATTGAATCTGGTAACTATGCTTGTGAGCCTATAAATATTCCTATTGAGGTGAATCATGACCTATCGATGTCTCCTATTAAAATTCCAACAAAAAAGGAGATATATCAAAGAATAGTTGGGAAGTTGATCTATTTAACTGACATTAGGTCAAATATAGCATATGCAGTCAGTGTTGTCAATCAATTTTTGCATAATCCATGTGATCAACACATCAATGCTATTAACCAAATTCTAACATATATAAAATCAGCTCCAAGTAAAGGTGTTCTCCTATTAAAATTATATGCTTGTGAGCCTATAAATATTCCTATTGAGGTGAATCATGACCTATCGATTTCTCCTATTAAAATTCCAACAAACAAGGAGATATATCAAAGAATAGTTGGGAAGTTGATCTATTTAACTCACATTAGGTCAAATATAGCATATGCAGTCAGCTTTGTCAATCAATTTTTGCATAATCCATGTGATCAACTATTAACCAAATTCTAACATATATAAAATCAGCTCCAAGTAAAGGTGTTCTATTCTCCAAACATGGACAAGCTGATATTGTGGGATATACAAACTTTGACTTTTGTTGGTAGTAGAAAGGATAAAAAAAATTTACTTATGGATATCTTTCGTTTATTGGAGGCAACTTGGTGACCTGGGGAAATAAAAAACATAATGTGGTTTTGTTATCTAGTACAAAAGTTGAATATTATGCTATGCATCATACAATAACAAAACTTTCTTGGCTGAAAATTTCTTAACTGAGATTGCTAATAATCCAATGCACTATGATCGAACTAAGCATGTTCAACAAGATAGGAACTATATTAAAGATAACCTTGATTATGTGACAATAGAAGTTCCTTACACTAGAAGTTCTAAGCAGTGAGCTAACATTATGACTCATGTCGTCAATAATGGATCATTCTATACAATGCCATTCAAATTGGGCATGCATGATATTTACGCCCAACTTGACGGGAAGAGTTAGTGAGAATGGACTATGATTCTTTCCTAACTTGTATATTTGCTGTACAATTTCCCTTAATTTAGGAATAGGAATATACATAAAGCTGCATGATTGATTTGTTTACTATATATAGGTCCTTGTATCTTGTATAGATATCAACAAAATATATCAAAGAATTATCTTGCATATTCACAACTTTCTTCGTGTTGATTTTTGATCATCAATCATAGAAGATTGTCCAACCAAACAATTTGATAGAAAATGTTCCTAACGATATATCTTCAGCCTATATAATTGAGGAGAATCATATCCATGTAAGTAATATCCTCTTAATTTGATTAGTGGTAGTCTTACATTGTGTAACATGAGATCCATTAGAAGTAGGCAAAGACGCAACTCCAGTTGGATTTATCTGACGCATCAGTTGTGCCTGCTGCTCAAGAAGCTTGTTGAATTCTGTTATTTGTTGCTTCACCATCAATCTTTGATAATAAGCATTGAAAAATTCACGGTTCTCTTCTTCAAGCTTCTGCCAAACTGTCAAACAAAGTAAGAGTTTGAAAACTAGTAAGGGACCATTTCTAGGAATAGCTCCTATACTGTTGGAAAGTATGCTTTCACAAGTGGAGATAACTGAGTAGTTGCATGCATATCCAAGGAGATAACAGTATAGCCACAAGTGAGCATGAACAAACAGGAGGAGTTTAGTAAAATGGCTTCAGGAACTCATCATTTGTATTGTTGGAGAACTATGACTTGGAACACTGTTTTAAGCGACAAGATAGATTCTGGTACATCTTGTCAAGAGAATTTAGTCTAATTCAAGATTTAAGCCTTAGCATCCACAAGATTGCTATAATTCATAAATAAAACCATCAAATAGGCTGGAGTCGATAACCTAATATAATCTTGCGTGTCTACATACAAATATGCATATATTACTTTTCCCATGTCAATGGCAACTATTTAACAACAAAGTGATCATACTTTCCTGAAAGAATTTCTACAGACAATACCAAATACAAACTAACAAAGCAATGGTATGGCCTTCTGACAGTAGCAATGTTGATAAATGATTAAAAAGATAAAAGCACAATCACAATGGTTCAAACTGAATGCTAATCAACTTTACATAGAAAAGAAAAATGGTCTTATGGAGCTTATTCATGCAAATATTTAAGAATCACACAAAGAAAAATGTTCTTATGGAGCTTATTCATGCAAATATTTAAGAATCACACAAGCTTGTGTCATTGTCAATAAATTCTGAGTTACCAAGTTCAGTAAATCCAGGTTCTATCTTTGCCTGATCTAACAATGTTTGCACAACCTCTCTCTGGTTCATATACAGCTGAAGACACCGTTCTATAAGATTTTGTACCTGGAATAGAAGACCAATAAGGTAGTAAAAGTTTATAGACAAGTAGGTTATACACCAAGTTCTATACTTAACCAAACTGAAGTTAAACCATCTTACCACTTGTATATCTTTGGGTGATACCCTTCTCACTCCTCCACTTGACATGTTGTAGTCTTCCAAATAGAAGAGGATCTAACTGAAAATAGATGAAATTCACACAAACACTATTAGTGAAAAATTCCAAGAGCTTAGTACAACGTCTTCACTATTGTTTGATCTGTCCATTTTAGCCATGGTACATGCATTCTTTAACGTTTGCAGTTGGTTCGAGTTTAGAAACACAACCAACAGTTATCTTGGAAGCCACACATGGAATTAGCCTGTAATCCTTCTTCATTTTGTATAAACACTAGTAATTTCTTCTATAGTTCTTCAGCACGCCCATTATGTTACTCCAACGCAATTACTCGACTTCACACAACATTTAATCACATATCATCACTTTCAATTTCACAAACATTGTCAGGCAAAATAAAATATCGTGATATATAGTCCACCATAATTCATATCTTTCAGAAGATTATGCAACCAACATCTCTCGAGATCTTAACTTTTCACAAAGATTCCTTAGTCTTTCATAAAATGAACAAAGGAAGAGTTAAAAAAAAAAAAAAAAGGAGAAAGCAGCCATCCATTTCTACTACCCGCTCATAAGAAATAAAACATGTGCCCCAGATTTGGCATATTGAACTAATCCCAAAATGGAAAATTTAACCAAAAGAAAAAGATATGAATACATCCCAACTCTCTAAAATTACAACATTGCAAAGACTTCCCATTCCAAAGCATAATCCGAAACCCATTAAGTCTCCCTAAAAGACGAAGGTAAATCCCAAGTTTTGAAATTCCCAAAATTTGAATTACCAGAAAAGCTCCAACTTTTAAAATTCAGAATACAATTGGAACATTATCCTCCGTCCCATTTCCACCACCCCATCCCTCGTCTCCTCTACAGTAAACGTGAAAGAAGCACATAAATTGAAATGAGGACAGCAAAAGTATCTCTCCGATGACCAAAATCGACAGGAAAATCGAAAAGTCCTAAAGAACTTCCATAACCACACCGGACGAACATTATTTAATCGAAAAAAGAATCCCATAGAACCCAGATACTGTTCAAGCATTGGAATATATACGCGTAAATATCACGCTCTCAGATAATAAAAATAAAAAGCGACAAATATAGAAGAAGAAAAACAAATAGCAGCTAGAGAAGAAGATACTTGCTAGAGCCGGAAGTTATGGGAGCACATAATTTTTATATATAGAAAAATATGTTACGTAAAAATAGCCAATGGATAATTTGGATTTACCCACATCACACAAGTCTTACCTGCTATTCAGCAAGGGGTTCTGGATCAAGGACAAAAGAAAGTGAAAACTGTTCTTCGTCTAATTAAACCGATCATGGTGGTTCTTAATTTTCATTTTATTTATGAAAAAAATTTTAAAAAGCAGAACTAAAAGAACACGGGGATGAAGATACGTTGATTGCTTAGAGCAAGAGGAGAGGAGGTGGGACCTAGAGGAGAAGATCAGGTGGGGGGCGGAGGTGGTGATTGATTGTGACACACTATTCCACGTTTTTACCGGACAACTAGCTTTTATTTTGTTGTTTTGTTATAAAGCTGCTTTGAAACTTGGTCAACATCATCAGTGCTTATGAACCAACACAACACATAGATTCAAGTTTTTCTCTTGCAGCTGTTAGCTACTTTGCCACCATCCCAGATTGAGTGAACAACACACGAAGCCGCTAAAGTTCCACACTTGGGAGCAGGAAGCTATGAAATATTCATCCTTTTTTTTTCCCCCTTCTTATCAACTCCAAAAGCTTTTTACTTCTTGTAAATAATAATGGAAATACTGTAGAAGAGGATTATTCAACTAGAAAATCTGAAAGATTACCTTTGATTTACTTGAACAGAATAGCCTTCTGCTTGAGATTACAGAAAGGTCTTGGCTGAGTAAGATGTCACCATACTGGTAGTTAATATGTAGAAGATGCAAATTGAATCCTTGTCCGAGGTGGAAAAAAGGAAAATATCAAGCAATTTAATGTGCCGCAACTCCTTTTTTCCCTTTCGAAACAATAGTCTTGATAGTACGTACACTTTTTTTCGGTTAAACTTCCTAACAACACCTACACTTTTTTTTTTCGTTAAACTATAATCTCACGACGGAAATATTTTATACAGTTATAAATTATCTTAAACTTTTTAATACACTAGATCCTCATAAGAGATGAGTGTAGAGCATATTTGTCTCTGTATAATAACAGATAGTAACATTACTCAAGACTTAAGTTTTCAGAAAAGGTAGAACTTACAAAAAATGGAAACACACAAACTAATATTCATTGAAATCAAACATTAAACTTCTACCTTTTGCGTGCTTACAATGGAAGAGGAACCTCGCTTTTATAAGTGAAAAAAGGATAGAAAAGTAAAACACTCAAAAATACACTGATAACAACTTTAAAAAAGAAAGCAGCTTTAAGTACAATCTTCACATCTTTCTCAAAGTTATTTTGAAAAAGCAATCAACTTTCTAAAAAGCAAACAGTATGATGATAAGAAGGAATCTTACAATGTAGTTTGTGGGCTACAAAGATTCTCTTTTATCAAAAGACTCAAAAAGCAAACTCCTAAAAATTGAGGTCCACTTTAGAGTGCTAAAGTGAGGTTGTTGTCATAATCAGATTCGTCCGTCAATGCTATGTTGTTGTCAATTTGCTCAAGAATGTTGTCGATATCAATTGTAGTCCAAGTAGAAGGTCATGGCCTAGAAATAGAAATGGGGTCTAGAATAGGCCTAGCTGGTATGCTGGAGGCTATAGATTCATGATATGCAGGGCAAGGAATTTCACCAGCTCGAATGTTGATAACATTAAAGGGAGCCACCAATGTCCAATGGTCAAATGATGAAGCAAGAATTGGGGCGAGAAGAGTAGTATCTCCAAAATATAAACCAAGAGATGTACAGATGTTGGATGGAGACAGGCTTGGGGATTGATTGAGTTGGTCTAAGAAAGAATGTAAGTTTGCCATTAACTGTGTGCATTCTGTAGACCAATCAAGGGTAATTCGCCAATGTTGAAGATGATTTAGTGTATACAAATGCTCAGAAGTACTCGTTGTAACACCCCACTCCCGCTGGACCCGAACCTGATACCGATGATGATATCTGAATCCGTGCTCCTCGAGGGTGGCGTGTCACATCACTTAACATTTAAAAACTCAGTATATTTTTTTTTTGCTCGCGAGTGCTCGCGCTCGCGAGAAGCGCGGATAACTCGGAACGCTCGCGACGGCGGCGTTTTGTCCGCGTTGTCGCGATCGTTCCACGAAACGATCGCGACGGCGACGTCTCCGTAGCGTGTTACGATCGTTCCTCGGAACGATCGTAACTCTTCACT
>JANZXR010372959.1:0-18830 GCA_027575705.1 Erythroxylum echinodendron
AAATAATTCATCAAAAAAGTCTTTAAAATTGTAATAAATTTAAATAAATTCGTGTATAAACATTATAATAATTATTATATTAAAAATTACATTTAGTCACTACTATTAGCTACCAAATTAAATTCGTCACAAAAACTAATTTACTACGTATGAAAAACGTCGGTAAAAAGTTTTTGCTACAACAGACATTTTTGTAGTTAAATCTTTTTTGCTACAAAAATAAATCGTCGCTAAACCATTTTAGCGACTAAAAATAATTCGTCACAAAAGTTTTTTACCTATGTTTCAAAAACATCTCTAAAAACATTTGCCTACAGGATAAATTAGTAGATAAAAGTTTTTTGCTACCAAAACAAAATCATCACTAAAAATAAATACTGACGCATAAGGTTTTGTGAAAAAAGACTTTTATCTACGAAACGTAAACCTTGCGTAAAACCATTATCGAAGTTTTTTTAATCGTCGGTAATACATTTTTCTGACGAAATTTGTTTGTCGCAAAATGTTTTCGTAATGACTTCTGGTAAACGTTGCCGATGTTATTTTCCTATTGGAATCTAGCAACGATATTGCGACGATTGAAATCGTCGCTAAATACGCTGTTTGTTGTAGTGTACGTTTATTTCTATCTAAATTTAATATAGCCAATATCTTATAGCAATCTTATATAAAGAGTAATTACTTTTGCTGTGGAAGTTAAACTTCCTCAAGTAGCTAATTATTCTCATCCAATCCATCCTTAAATAGTTAATATTACACAAAGAAGGGATTTTAGACAAAATTCTTGTGAAGAGTCAGGCATTTGAAAAATAAGTTAATAAGTTGATTCAATGTCATGATTGGAAAGTTGTAGTTGAGGTTACTTATTTGAGTATTGATCATGTCCAAAGTTCTTAGCCTGTTCTTTATAACTAGCTAAAGAATGAAGGAGGCTTTAGGTATATCAGAATTGAACCAAGTTAACTTGTACCAAGAAGTAGGGGGAATAGATTTTCTAAACATCTGAAGGCATTAATTATTGATAAATTTCTTGGAATTATGCTTTAACCATATGGTGTTGTCTTTAGAAATTGAATTTGGATTATAAGGGGAAGATTAGCTATTAGAGAGTCAAATCTTTTTATGTTACAATGCAATTGGTTAACTAAAATAATTTTATTAACGTTTAATTGACTTGGCATATGATTTTTTAACCTTTACATGTCTAGTCCTAGATAAAGTGGTCATGGTGACTCTAGTTGTCATACCAAAACTAGGTGTGAAGCCCATTTTCTATAGTGTTTTCATTTATAGATTCAATTTTTCCCTTAATTTTAAATTTTACTTTTAGGTGTCAAACCCATTTTCTATAGTGTTTCATTTGTAGATTCAAAATTTCCCTTAATGTTAAATTTTACTTTTCAAAATATTATTCCTTTAAATAAGTATGTATGTATCCATTGGACCTAAAGTGTGTTTATGATTAAAAAATCTACATCTTCGCTAGGAGAATGTTATGCCAAGATATCCCTCCTCTTTTTGGGCGCAAATTTTTGTCTATTTATCTGTAGCTTTAGATTTATTAGATGCTACACCTAACGATAGGAATTCTTGATTGTTTTATTTATTAGTTTGGTAAGATTCCTTGGAAGCATTAGATATAAGCACTAATAGGTAGTATGTATTTATTAGTTTACTTTCCATCTTAAACCCCCCAAATCGGAGGTTTCACATTTTCACTATTTAGGATAGAATGGAACATAACATAAAACCCTCCACTTCTATGCAATTCCATTCCATTCCATTATGAAAACCTCAACTAAGCGATGGAAGTGTATTACATTACGTTTCGTTCCATTCCATTCCAAACCCTCCAACTAAACAGACCCTAAAGTGGTAAATAACTGTCAAAATGGTCACGAAGGAAAATTCCATCCAAAATATAAAAATTAAAATGGGAACAACATGCAGAAGTCAAAGCAAACTAATGCGGAAATTGAGACTAAATTCACAACCAGGTACATAGTTGAATATGAGGTGATGAAGAGATTGAGAGGGAATAAAATGAATATAATTAGTAGCATAGAGATCAACGATGAGCTTAAAAAGGAGAGTTTACATATGATAAGAGTTTGAGGGGATGAAATGTGTCTAAAGCAACTCTAGGTTCATCTATGAGTTTCTACACTTGAGATCTTCAAAGAGTTCTAGCCACTCAAACATATAGATAGAAGAGAGAGCATTCATCCACTATTCTAAATCAAATTACTAGCTCAAAAAGAAAACTTGTGCATGAGTTTGATGAGATGGTATGATATCATTGGTAAGTATTATAATTATTATTCGCCATCTCTTCTAGCAAATCCTCCACTTCCTCAACTGTCTTCCTCATTAAAGATCCTCTAGGAGCTGCATCTATGGTGCCCCTTATGGGTAGATTAACTCCATTATAGAAGGTTTGCAATAGGAATTCCTTAGGTAAGTTATAGTGAGGATATCTCCTCTGTAAACCCTTCTAACAATCCCACGCTTCATGTAATGACTTTTCGTCATTTTGTTGCAAATTTGTAATCTCCTTTATCAGCCTTGTTGTCTTTGTTAGAGGGAAGTACTTGTCTAAAATTGCATGTACCAGCTGCTCTCATGTTGCAATATTTTTTGGGCTTAAGGAGTGATACCATGCTTTGGCTCTATCCTTTAGTGTGAAGGAAAAAAGCCTCATCCTAACAGCCTCTTCCGAAATTCCATTATATTGGAAGGTATCATATATTTCAAGAAAGTTTACTAAATGGGCTTTAGGATCCTCATTAGCTAACCCATAAAATTACATGTTCCTCTGCAACATATTTAGCAAAGCTAGCTTGATCTCAAATGGCGTTGCTTGCATCAATAATCGAGTGATGCCTTAATTTGCAACGTTAAACCCTAGTGTCATGAAATCTATTAGGGTTCTCTACTAGATAGGAATCTGGTATATTGGATAAGACACTTATGAAACCTCTTAATTTATCTTTAGTCCTTTCCTCTTACTACTTCCTAGACCTTAATAGTGATGGCCATTAAGTTCTTAAGATATTGGTGATAAGCAAGTTTCATATCTAATAAAACTCTCAATACTCGCAAGTATAAGAAACGTATATTGTAGTATTGAAAGGTATCGATCCTATGAGAAAATAGATAAAACTAATTGAACCTAACTATGTCTAAGGAATTAGATGGTGATTTGAATGAAAATAATAATAGAAATTAAAATAATTAAACAAATAAGCAAATAACAAATGAGCTGCCAAATTGAATTAACATTGATCGAGGATGAATGCTTAGGATTAATTATTTCATTATTTTGTTCCCTTAAACTATTATTGATCCAATTATATGTTGATCCTATATTTCCTAAGGGATTGATTACTCTCTCTCAAGACCTATTCAATGAACCCTAATTGATTAACCCTAATTGAATATGAAATTACAAATTTTGAAAGCTCTCGATTCACGAATCTTGTTAACATTTTCAATTAAATATGAAGTTATCTATTAGATAATCAAGTTCTCACACAGGATCTGTCTTCAAATGATTACAATTTGATAATTACATGAATTATTAAATCGCTAGCTCTTGTTGCACAACCTAATCTGATTACTTTTAAGTCACTCTTTGGATTTGTTGTTAAAGTATGAACATGCACAATTATCACAACACCAAAATTT
The DNA here is from genome assembly GCA_027575705.1 of Erythroxylum echinodendron. Lineage (NCBI taxonomy): Eukaryota > Viridiplantae > Streptophyta > Magnoliopsida > Malpighiales > Erythroxylaceae > Erythroxylum > Erythroxylum echinodendron. The sequence goes on from JANZXR010372959.1 coordinate 3,688, forward strand.
TGTATTGAATAAAGAAAGATCAAAGTCACAAAAGAAATTATGAAAAAACCCTAATCTAGAAATTAGAAACTCATGAATGTAATAAACATCTAGGAATTCATTTTACATATCAAGTTTGATGAAAATATCAAGAGGAAAAAAAGAAAAATTTAGTTTAGAGCTTAATCTGGAAAACTAGAATTCCTGGACATTCTCTTAACCTCCTACATTTGATCCACTTTTGTATGATGACTGCTGTATTTTTAAGCTTTTTAATATTCTTAAATAATGTCTTAGGGTTTTGGGGGTGTAACTAGGGTTTTCTCCCTTTGATCGGTTCTAAAAATGCCCCAATAAAACAGATGGAAAAAGTCGCATATGGGAAGTCTCTGTCATGATATGTCACGATCGTGACTATGGAAAATTGCTCTCTATCACGATCGTGACATGGGAGTCATGATTGAAACCTTGCACTTGCAACTTCATGCACTTCCAACGCATTTGTTCTTTAATTATCTGATTTTTAACACTAACAAACACATCAAGCACCTTAAGAAAATTAAGATTGAAATCATGCTGTAAACCATAAAAATACTTAGAATATAAACAAACACTCACATTAACATAATTATAAGCTTGTACATGTAATAATCTTCTAATAAACACCAATAAACACACTAAAACACCTATCAAAACATATTATAAACTACATCTACCAATTGGAAGCATGGAAATTTGTATGAGGGGCCATAGTTATGCCAATTACCAAACCAAAGAAAGGTATCCATTTCATTTTTGACAATGCTTTTGCTGTTTTGGTTCGTGATATATCTCAATTTGAATTTTTGATTTAAAGTTCATGAGGTATTTACTTGAGGTTTGAATCTCCAGAGTTTTGTTAATGTAAGTAATGGGTGTGTATCTACTTAACCTATGAGGATTTCTTATTAACAAGAACTTTCTAGATCTGTTTAAAGCTCCAAAGTTTTTCTCCATGTAAGAAATTGAAGTTACCACTTTCTCCTTAAGAGTACCTTAATACAAATTATGAAAAAGACAAAGAAAGAGGGGTTCCCCCTGCCTTAATCCTTTTCCTTCCTTAAATAATTGAGTGATTTCTCTATTGACAAAAACAATAAGGTAAGACCATTAGCAAAAGAAAGCTATTTAATCATTGTCTTTTTGAACTTATATTGACAATTGAAACTACTACTTTCTCTAATATTCTTATCAATTATCCTCGGGAGTACCTTAATGCAAATTATGAAATAGATAGCGGAAGAGGGGTTCCCCCTGCCTTAATCCTTTTCCTTCCTCAAATGATTAAGTGATTTATCGATTGACAAAAATACTAAAATAGTGGATTTGATGCATATTTTGATCCATTTGACGAAGAGAGGAGGATCTCGTTACTTGTAATGATATATTATTTATTTATACTTAAAGCAATCCAAAATAGTTGTTAAAAAAAAAAGCTAGTTGCTATGATGACTAGTTCCAATAATAGTGGTCATTAGTGTAGCAACCAATATTCCAACATAAACTCTCGGAATATAAAATATCTTTTTCAATTGAATTAGTTGAGTAATGTGTTACACTAATCTATTATATATATATATAATATATATTTCACAAATCACTTTGAAACAATAACATAGGTCTCCTAAACTCCAATACTTTTTAAAAACATTTTACGTTATTTCAAAGACTAAAAAACATTTTTTTGAAAAAAAATATTTCAAAACTGTTTCAAAAGTTTCTTAAATTAGTTTGACGCAACAAGAAAGTTTTCTTTAAATTTTTAAAAAAATTGTTCTCGATTATCATATTCTATCATGAATATTTTTGATACATCTAAAATATAATGATGAATTTCAATAAATAAAATTTGAATAATAACTATAAAGTTGCTACTTTACCTTATCGAAGAAAGGTAGAGAGACATATATTAAAAAAGGAACTACAAGGTCCTAAATTTGATAATAAAACTTTAGACTCTATTGTAAATTAAGTAAAGTATTAGACAATATGTTTTAGCCGCTTTATTACATTATTACATCATCATCATCATCATCATCATCATCATCATCATCATCATCATTATTATTATTATTATTATTATTATTATTATTATTATTTCTTATTCTTGTTTTTCTTATTATTTTTTTATAACTAAGGAATTATGTGAATTCCTTAAGGATATTTTTGTCCAACAAGACCTCATTTTTATTTTGAACCTATTTGGAATAGATCAAAATAAGGAGAGAATGAGTTTACTTATTTCCCAAATACAAGGAATAAGTAAGTTTGGATTATATATTATGTATATTTTCTTCAACTAAATAAAGGAATAACCTATTACTAAGAATAGATTAGGAATGAAATGGTGATCCCAGTCAACTAAACACCTCGGTAGTTCTTCATCTCGTCGTCCACATTTTTATGCTCCTAGCTCTTCATCTCCTCGCCTATGTTTTCCTGCTGTCTCCTAAACATCATTGTTTTATATTTCTTCTTTAGCTTTCTTTATTTCTTTGGTCATTTTAGAGCTTTATTTTATGTTTTATCCACTAGCATCTTTAGATTTTGACTTATTCAGAAAACCTTTCAAACTTTTCCTATTTTTGGAATTCAATCCTATCCCTATTTGTAGCTACGTCACCCCATTTTATTAATTCTTGATTTTCATTTGTTTAAGTTCCAAATTCCTTCAATTAAACCTAAGTTATTTTAAAACTCAAATTTAAACAAAGGGCTATGAGATATTTTCCAGCCATAAATAGTTCAACATTATTAATTAGTAAATATTAATTTCTTATTTTTGTGGTAATTGTCAATGTGCTTGATCGGAGCACATTAATATATTCTTCTTGTAGATTTTTGGTATCCCTAACCTCCTTTTTCCTTGATGAAAATATGTACTATTGATTTTGGAATTGAGAGCTTGGAAGAATTCCAAAAAACGTAGACTTTCCAAGCAAAAACAACAATGACAAGAGGTTTATTGATTTCTTCTACATTTAATTTATTTGTTATTATAACATATATTCTTCACTACACCAAAATAAGGAAGTTTTAAGCACTTATGTCTAGAAACATCTAATAATTGTCTTAAATAATCTAAGAATTGGTTATATTTTTAGACATTTATTTTAAACAGTAAAATTTATCTAAAATTATACTAAAAAAGGTATAAAACTTCTAAAATACGTGCTTTTGACATTAATCTTTTAAAAAACAAGTAATTAAATTACATCTCTAACCCTGCCAACTCTTCATACTCAGTTCTACAAGAAGCTTCCTATAACAACTCCTTTCTCTTCGTCCTTTCTCTCTCTTCCCAAATCCCTAATTCCACTCTCTCTTAATAAGCGGTCTCTTCCTGCGGGCTAGTTCCATCACCACCATTTTATTACTCGTTCCAATTCTGAAAATGGCGCAGAGCTCGGTGGTCACTATGACTTTGACCTCTTCATAATCAACGCAAGAAGCTTTCCTATCCTTTATGGAGATTCATTTAGCCATTCTATGCCCTTTTTATGGCTAAACTTTTCTATCCTTTATGGAGACTCATTGATGCTTTTTTTCATATGAATTTAATCATTCAGAAGCTATTTTTGTTGTTTTGCTAAGTTAAATTGTTAATAGCAGCGATGATTTCTCAATTCTTATGTTCCTCATTTGGATTTCAGTTTGCAAAAGAAATAAATGATCAAAACTTCCTTGTAACTGCAAATTCTGAGAATATTGGATCTACGGACCTTTTTGCTTTCCAAATTGTTGATTTTTTTTATGTTTTGTGGTTAATTCAGGCTATTGTCTTTCTTGTATCCAGTAATGGTCAAGCGGTAGAAGATGAAAGAGAGTTAAATGACAGTGTGTTCTTAAATAATAGTTATAAGGATTCAACTTCTCTACTTGAACAGGTTCATATGTTATCCCTTACAACCTCAAAGTTGTTCTTGTCAAACTAATTGTTATTTTTACATTCATGGAAGAACCTGTATTATACAAGAATTGAGGTCTACACCGTCTAACCAATCTGGTTTGAGATTTATTGCTAGAATTATACCCAGAGTGAAAGTTATGAGATTTGAAAGGATGTTGTTTCGTGCTACAAGGGGCAATATGCTTTTCAATCAGGCACCAGCTGATGAAGAGATCATGGATCCTGTGTCAATTGAAATGGTTTGTTCCTCTCATATGTGACATGCTTTCTGATAAAGCTTTGGTTTCGATGTTATCATGTTTAATTTTTTTCTTCGTGTACCCTTCCACCTATCTAATGGTCACTTCCTCTGATATGTTGTTTTTTTAAATCAAAATGCATTGAATGGTTTTGTACACTGAAATTGATTCCTAAAGCATTTATTGTTACAGGTTGAGAAAACAATATTTATAGTTTTCTTCTCAGGTGAACAGGCAAGAACAAAGACTTTGAAAATTTGTGAAGCTTTTAAGGCAAATTGCTATCTTGTTCTTGAAGATGTAACAAAACAGAGGCAATTAACTAGAAACGTAAGTGTATTTTTATAAAGATACACTATTGTTAACTTCATTCTTCAATATGATACACTATCCTAGTTTATTATGTGGAATGTTTTCTGTGTTAACCATGTGTTGTTACACTTTTAATTCTTCAGAGTGCCTCTTCTACAAATCTTTTTCTCTATAGTTTTCTTAGTTGCCAAAATATTATTGAAGTAATGTCTATGCTACTTTGTTCACTGAACTAGGTCTAGTCTTTCCCAGTCCACAAAGTTTACTTTAATAATCATTCACTCATTCTTATTACTTAAAGAATCTTGGATTGCCTTGTGTTGAAAGTTCAAATTTTGTTTTAGGTTTTCTCAAGACTTTTTGAATTGGAATCTACTTTAGATGCTGGAAATCGCCATTGCAATCAAGCCCTGGCTTTCATTGGATTTTGCTTAACAAAATGGATGAACCGGGTAGGATTCATTCTTTTCGTACTGATTATGTTTTGATGTATTTTCTTGATTTTTGTTGTTATGGTTTTAATTATGCTTACAAATTGAAGATGATAACCATTAATAGAAGGTGTGTTGTTCATCATTATATTGAATGCCTCTTCTTTCCAGGTAAGTCAGGAGAAAGATGTATATGACACATTGAATAGGTTGAATTTTGATGTAACAAAAAAAGTCTTGTTAGAGAGGGTTGGTTCCCTATATTTGCAAAATCACAAGTACCTTATATGATTTCTTTTTGAATATTGTTAATTTGTTATTGAACAGGGGTACTTGGTTAAAAGTTTTGTTGAATTTTCAATGAAACATGTTTTATGATTGATAGATTCAGGAGGCACTTCAACGTGCAACATTTGACAGCAGTTCAAAATTGGGCATTATATTCCATGTTATGGATACTTTGGAGTGACCTCCTACTTATTTTAAAACATATTGCTTCATAAATGCATTTCAGGAAATTGTTGATGCATATAGGTTAGTTCTTTAATAAATTGCCATCAAATTCTGTAGGCAATTTATATTCTCGTATATGTTTCTTGAAAATAAGAGAAAATTTCAAATTTTGACTTAGTTCCTTATAAGAAAGTAATTATGATTTTGGTTCATTAAAGATCTCTATGATGTAGCTTCACATCCTTTAACTAATTTATTTGTTCTAATAGAGTTTTCAACTAACAATTAGATATCTGTGCATTTGTTCTTTTAAATCATTATATATCTGTGATTACAAAGGCATCGATTTTTGAGAGCACTAATGCATAATGATTTCTTTTTGATCTCGTTTGTTTGATGCTGTATATTGCTATGCTATTGGATAGAACTTTAGCAGATATGATTTGCCATGTTTTCTACCTATTAAACTGATCAAAAGGCTAACACTTTTGCTTATTTGGCAGTGTTGCTAGATATTAAGAAGCGAATCCTACGGTTTACACTATCGTTACATTTCCATTTCTTTTTGCTGAGATGTTTGGGGATTGGGGCCACGAAATATGCTTACTTTTAAGAGCACTACTTCTTATTGCACATGAAAGTAAACTTAGTAATCAAGTATATAGTTTGTCAAATTGTTATAATACAGTGTTGAGACAAGTTTTTTATCAGAACAAGCACTTCTATTAATGTGGATTTTGTTCATTATTTGAACTGTGTTCATATATTTATGTTTCTTTCTCTTTTCTTCTTTCTTATCAAGATACGCCCATGCAAATATTAAGTCATTAAAAAGCCTTCTTTTGAGGAGTTAAGGGTATAAACTTTTAGAATTGCAAGAATAATGACTTTAACAAATTCTTGTCCTTTTGAGCTTGATTTGATATCTTGAAAGTGATATGGGAGAAGGTAAGGTGGTGCACAACCCAAAAATAAACTTGTCTTCGCGTTTATAATAATGGAACTGTACAAGGCAAGTTAGGTTTATGCTTTTTACTAAATAAATGCTTCCTTCATCTTTTATGCAACTTCAGAAAGATATGCTCGATTCCTATATAGTTGTAGCAATATCAAACTTGTTATCATTTTTTACGTACTAACATTTATGCGAATGCTAAAATTGGAAGATTTATTCCAACATCTTTTTAATGCCCTGAATTTTATATTTAATTCTTGTGGAGACTTGGAAGCTTTATAGAGACGCTTTTTGGTGGGTGATATATGCTCCTTCTAATGTCAATTTTCCAATTTACTATGGCTTGATTAATTTGTAAAATTTATTATAATAATATACATGTGAGTGATCTTAAAAAAGATGCATAAAACAAATTGTAAGCTTATTTTTTAACTCAAAAATGGAGTTTTTCGACTAAAAACTATTTAAAAGTGAAAATATTGACAGAGAAAAATATCTAAAAGCTTACACAAAGCGTCTAAAATAACATTGCCCCGAAAAAGTAAAAATGCGGGAAATAGATTTTTGACACTTAAATGCATAAAAAATGTATATTTTTTCGATGCATCTATGTGTTTAAGAAAACCGTCGAAAGTAGTTTTTGTGATATTTGTTTTTTGACACTTTATAAAGCGCTTAAAATTATTTTTAAGACATAAAATGTGTCTAAAAACTCCACCTTTTGTTTCTTTAAACTCCATATTTTCTTGTAGTGCTTGTTGAATATATATTGAATTAGCTTACATTTGGTATTACAACAACTAACAGTTTGAATAGCTGTGTAATTTAAACACAGATGCATACTTATCAATAAATTAAGGCTAATAAACTATATATTATTAACAATATACAAAATATCTTAAAAGGTATAAATCACGTAATATAAAAATTACTTGTGAGCAAAATTTTTAATTTAAACATATTTATATTAAAATTATGATAAAATATCAAATTATATTCCAATACCTAATACCTGCGAGAAAAATAGAAAAAATAATTTAATATTTCATACTAATTAATCATTCAAATATAATAAAATTTTGTGGCATAAAATTTCTTATACTAAAATAATTAACTACAATTAAATGTCTCAACTAGTTATGTGATTTAGTACATAAAAATATAATTTTATATAATTAAGATTGTCATAGCTAAACTCTAATAATTAATCAATAAAACATTTTCTCTAAAATTTTGTTTACAATACAAAAAATATAGCCATAATAATTATATGAATAAAAATTGATTACCTAATTCATGTTGAATGTTTTATACATATATAATTTCAATGCATAATACATCAAGATATCACCTTTAGAAAAGGCTCACCATGTGCTCCATGTGGAAAGGGCCTTCTTTAACTTTATTTAGGCCATAACAACCCAGTTCATGACCCACTGAATACCAAACAAAAGCAAATAAAAAACACCATAACAATTGATTTTTTTTTAAAATGTAGAACACTTTGAAAACTTTTAATTGAAGATTTCTACCTTAAATTGAAAGAAAAACTTTCAATAAAAACTCTAAAATTCAAAATTTTAAATATCAAAAATTTTCCAAAATTTGAAATTCTCCAAAAACTAAAACAAGGCAGAGCTTATTATGCTCTAATACGAAATGTAACAACCGAAAGACACCATATCTTAACATAAAACCTTAAGGCACTATGTTACGAGTCATATCTTTGTATATAACCCACTTCATCCTTGTATCTCTTTCTGTAGGATTACTCTACTTATGAATTTACAACATCTCCCCCTTACAAGTGGATCCATCCATATCGGACTAGCTTAGCTCATTCGAATCCATTTGAATCACTCCATGAATCATGCATTGATTTGAATTAAATCCAAGGTCTTTATTCGTTAGACTTCACCAACCTAGCTTTAATACCAATGCAGGATTTTGAGGGGGCCTAGAGAGAAATTGAACCTAATCTAAATGAACCTATATACAACCAGGATATTATATCTCAACCCAAAAACTTAAGGCAATAGGTTATGAGTCATATATTTGTATATAACTCCCTTCATCCTTATGTCTCTTTCCAATATGGGATTACTCCACTTGTGACACATTAGCACTAAATTGATAATATTTCCGTGAAAATCTTATAATATTTTCTCATATTATGATGTAAATTAATGAATTTTTAGAAAATTGATTATTTTGGAACTAAAATAAGCATAGGTTTATGTATTAAGTATTATTTTCAATTTCAATTGGTACAAAATATAGTACATTGTAATACATGGAAGATAATACTCAACTACTAGAATACCTCTCACCATGATTCATCTACTATACTTAGATTAGGTTAGGATTTAATACCAAGTCAAATACATAGATTAAATGGGAGAATATGAGATATTTTCCACCCATAAATGGCCCAATGTTATGAATCAGTGGCCATTAATTTCTTGTTTTTATGTTAACTATCAACATGCTTGATGGGAGCTCAATGATATATTCTTCTTATAGATTTTTTGGGTCCTTAAGCTCTTTTTTCCCTTCTGAAAATATATACTATCAATTTTGGAACTGAGAGCTCAGAAGAATTCTAAAAACATATACTATCCAAACAAAAACATCAATGGCAAGAAGTATATTTGTTTCTATTTCATTTTCTATTTTTTTCAAATTTAATTAAAAAACCTGTTTGTTTAAGTTTTTCGTTTCTATTTTTATCTTAGTTTCTTTTAGGTTTCAAAATTTATAAAAAAACATAAAAAGTGGTTTTCAGGATGGCGAAATGAACGAGGAAAAAATCCATATATTCGGAGCACTCATGGATTAACCCTACAAATAAAGTCAAATAATTTTATTAATAATTTGTTAATAATTATTGTATAAGAGATTAAAATAAATTTATTTAATTAAAATTAATTTATCTTTAATTTTATTTAATATATAATTATTATAATGATAAAATTATAATTAAAATAAAATTAATAATCAAACAAGTTTTTGTTTTTTATTTGAAAGAAAAACAAAAATATGAAACAAAAATTAAAAACTAAAAACCACAACAGAAAAACAGAAATAGAATTAAACAACTCGTAAGAGTTTTAAAAGGAGCATAAAAAGTGCTAATTAAAACAAAATTCAATCAAACAAATTGTGAGTTTATTTATGTAAAAAAAAAGAAAATAAGAACATGCACAACTTGACTAGTTTCGGAAAAAATATTTGACTAATGATTTAAATTGCACAAGATGTAAAAGATCCATACATCTTCCAGCCCCGGCCCCGGGCAGGGGCAAGGTGGGCCACTACCCAGAGCCCACTTTTTATTTTTAAAAAATTACATGTTAAAAATATAGTTTATTAAAAAAATTTAAAATTTTTATTTTTAACTAATATTAGGGGCCCATATCTTCTCTTTCGTCCCGGGCCTACAAAATCTCAAGACCCCCCCTGACATCTTCTTTGAGAATTTGTCACATGAAGTGATAATCATTAAACCTAATAAACGAGCTTAGTGATATAATGGCTGGTGATAAACTTTATGAAAGAAGTTCGAAGAAAAGAATTGATTTGAACTTTATATTCGATTGGCCTTCCACTCAAAATTATTAGAACAACAACATATTGGGCTTTTAATAATTTATCACATGAATTCATTGACTTTATGCTATGTAGGAATTGTTATTATATATTGAACTACGTTGTAATAAACCATATAAATTATGTTCTTCAATATATATTAAGTAGGATATTATTTATTTTTTATCAAAATATATTCTATATGAATGTTTACATTTGAAAATCTTCTTAAGTATAATAATTGGTATTTAATTGTCATATGAATGATGATTGAAAACATTTATACTATTTTTATTTCATAGACAATTGAAATCCAATTATTGAGATATGTATAAATGATATGACAAGAATATGCAAGTTATACTATTTCTTTCTGTAGAAACTTTGTGTTTCCATTGTGGCTACTGCATTAATGAATATTTCTTTTCAACTCAACAAAAGTGAGAAATTAAAGGATGAAAATTAAGAAATTTAGAATATGAAAATTCAATATATATTGGAAGAGTGGCTCTCAAACTATTAAAAATAATCATAAATGTTCTTGAGGAAGGCAATACGGTTCAACAGAAAAGACAACATGATGGTTTTGAAATTTGGAAGAAAAAGAGCTTATTGGCTCGAATTATATTAATGAGCAATGATATCACATGCGAGTTCTTTAGATATGAAACTACTAAGGGGATGTGATCCACTTTAGTTGTAAGTGTTGGAGGCACCTAAGTGACCAAAGTAAGGTCACTTATCTTTAAATTTGACACATATAAAAAAGGTTGGATTATATATTGCAAAAGTATTTGAGGCATATGTCAAACATGATAAGTGATTTGTGTGATGTTAGTTAAGAATTATTATGGAAGATGCTACAAGGCATCTTATAGTAGAATAAAAACATCTTGATGCCTCAAAGGTGCCCTGTGAGTTATATGCAATTGGTTCTAGCTCACGTGGAGCTATGAACTGGAAACATAAGCATTATAGTGGATCTAAATGGGAAAGAAACATTCCCATTATATTTAAGGCTCAAAGAAGGCAAGATGAAACCATAATGGAAAAGGAAAATGTCCATTTGAGAAGAAAAATATAAAAAAGTCTCTTATTCTATTTTACTAACTGAATCACATCTTTTGTGGATTGTAAATTCGGGAGCAATAATCATGTAAAAAGGATAGAGATGCCCTTGGGGAATTCTAAAAAATCCTGTATGGAACGTGATGGATTTATGTAGGAGATAACTCAAGGGTTACTGTACAAGGGATTGCAACCTACAAATTAGACATGCGTGGTAGTCGATCTTTGATCCTACATAAGTATTGTATGCTCCAAACATTCGATAGAATATAATCTTTGTATTAGTTTTTAATAATTTTTGGTTTTGTTGTAAATTTCCCCAGTGGTGATGTGGATTTGTATCTTGGACATATTTATTATGGTCATACTTTTCTATTTGATGATTTTATTATTCTAGATGTTGTTTATTCAAATAGTAACATAAGTTATTTTATGTTTACATCATCTAGTAATTCCAATAATGATACAATTGTATGCACGCTAGACTATGTCATATTGGTCAGAATTGAATAAGTTGATTAACTAAAGAAATCCTCTTAGGTAATTTATATCAAGTAGATTTACCTGCTTGTAAACGTTATCTAGTTGGTAAATTGGCGTAAAAGCTATTTGGAAACAGAACAGAAGCATCATATCCATTGTAATTGATTTATTTAGACATTTGTAGTCTAATGAATGTAAGGGTATAAGGTGGGGCTATATATTTCATCACTTTTATAGATGACTATACTAGATATTGTCAAGTCTATTTGTGAGAATATTCGATTTCTAACAAATTGGAAGCATTAAGTTGTTTCATAAAATATATTAATTTAGTATGGAATTAATTAGAAAAGAAACTAAAAAGTATTTAAAATTGATTGAGTAAAACAATACTTGTCTAATAAGTTCAGGATGTTATGTGATGAAAAAGGAATAGAAAGATAGTTAACTATTCCACAAACCCCAAAACAAAATGACATTGCAAGAGATGTAATAGAACACTACTAGAGATGGTTAGGTCCATGATAGCACAAGCACGCTAGGTGTAGTTTATACTATGTTTTAATAGGTGTTTTAGTGTGTTTATAGGTGTCTATTAGATAATTATTGTATATATAGGCTGGGAATTATGTTGATGTTATGTTTTAAGTATTATAAGGTTTGGATCTTAATTTTATGTTTCATGAGGTGTTTAATGTGATTGTTAGTATGGAACCCAGATAAGTGAAGAATGAAGTTAGAATGTCCATGAGTTATATTTCAAGGTCACGATCATGTATGCAATTTCATTGTCATGAAAAAAGGTTTTTTTTTTCTACAACGTCATAATCATGACAGAATGTTTTTCTGCAATGTCATTATCATGACAGACACTTCCCAGACGTGAGATTTTTCATCTATTTTGAGGTTTAGGGAAATTTTAGAACAAAATGAAGTAGGTAAGCCCTATAATTAACCCTAAGACCTAAAAATACAATAAAGAACATAAAACACTCCAAAACAGGCAGCCATTATCTTACTTCATTGGATCAAACAAGCAGAATCAAGAAAAGCATTGGAGGTTTCCAGATTCAGTTCTAAATAACGTTTTTCTTTCTCTCTTTATGTTATTTTCAGTAAACTTGATATATAAACTAGATTTGAAGATTCTTTTTTACATCTATGATGTTTTAAATTTCCATATTAGGATTTGTTCTTAAGTTATTTTATGACTTGAATATTATTGAATTCAATACAATATTATGGTGTAGTGATATTTTAGTATGTCAACACTTTGGCAATAAATCAAGAGAGAAAGAGTTGAAAGTAATCAGATTAATTTGTGCAATAAGAGTTGTTGATTTAATAAGTCACACAAACATTATATTGACAATTGTCGAAGAAAGATCTTGTATGAGGACTTAATTATTTAATAGATCACTTCAGAACTAGTTGAAAACGTGAAGAAGTATTTGTGAATCGAGAGGTTGTAAAATATAGAATTTTGTAATCATTTATGGTTAAGTGATTAGGTCTTGAGAGAGAGTAATCAATTCCTTAGAAATTCTAGGATCAACACCTAATTGAATCAATAGTAATTAAGGGAAAAAACACCAAAAAATAAATCTTAAGCTTTATCCTTAATCATCCTTACATTACTGTGGTCGCTAAATTGTTATTTGGTTATTTGCTTAATTTTATTTAATTAATTTAATTTTTGTTATTTACTTTCATGAAATTCATATTCTAATACCTTAAACAAAGTTAAGTTCATATATTTTTAACTATTTCCTCGTGAGATCGACACCATTGATACTACAAGTTTACGATTTATATACTTGCGAATATGGAGGGTTTTTATTATAGGTAAAACTTGATAAATAAAGCACATCTAACTATCACCTATTAAGGTGATGCATTACTTACAATCACTTATTTACTTAATTGAGTGCCTAAAAAATTAGTTACAAACACTCCATATGAGTTATCGACATGAAGAAAACATAACACGGAACAATTAAAACCATAGGCATGTGCTACCTACGTTCATGATCTCTCTCATAAATATAGGAAACTAGGCCGAAAAGGGAAAAATATCTTTATTAGCTACTATGAACACTCAAAAGGTATATGTTCATAGGTGAACTAGGAAATGTAGGAGTAACTGAATTTGAATTATAAGAAGTCAAGTGCTTAGATAATGACTTTCTAAAAAAGGTTGGGATAGGAAAAGACTCATTTATATATGAAAATCTTCATCATAATAATTCCGTTACTGAGAATAATAAGGAGGGACTTTATCTTAGTGGGAGTAATCTAGAACTTAAAGAATTAACTCAAGGATAATTAAGATTACAACCCACTAAAAGTTTAACTATCTTATCTAATCCAAGTGGGAGTAATCATGATATGGATGAATTTGTTTCTTATGATCCATGTTTAAACTGAAGCAATCATGACATGATTCTCCCATGTTGTTTTGAAATAGAAGGTAAAATTAACATGATTATCTTACTAGAAGATGATGAGCCAAGGAATGTATATGAGGCTCTTAATGATCCTACTAAAGAAAATTGGATTAAGAGCCTCATAAAGAAAAATGGATTAAAGTAATGAAAGAAGAAATGAATTATTTAAGTCTAAATCAAGTGCGAAACTTAGTTGATCTCCCTAATGGGTGCAAATCAAAATAAAACAAAACGTTAATGTTAGTATCAAAAGATATAAAGCACGCCTTTTGGTGAAAAGACATACAAAATATGAGGGAAACTATCATAATGAAATGACCATAGAAGGGATTAATGTAAGTCTAAAGATCTCAACTTACATTATGTGAGATCCTCAATATTAAGTGAATCTCTTAATACACACTTAAAACTCTTATCTAATACTTATGAATTAAATTTAGGGTTTGCTACTTTAGAATGTTAATAAAAGATTATGCATGATACAATCTTACATGACAATTCTTGGAAAGAAAATAAATTTAATTCAAAAAATTTGAGAATAGGGGAAGGTCATTTTTTGATTGTTAACTCATATAAAAAATTTGGTATTCAAAGGTGGCCGCCAACTCTGAGTAAGAGAATTAGTATATTTATGGCACGATAAAATAAATGAGATCAAAGGAGATTGAAATGTGAGATATGACCGAGGATATATCATATAATATCTACTTAAGGATATATTGGTCCCATGATTAATTCATTAATCGAGACATCATATACTCCTAACAAATATATGACAACAAGCTCTAGTTATGTTGGCCGAGTGGGTTATTGGATAAGTATAAGAACTGTAGAGTTCCATTCAATTAAATCCACTCATGTGTAAATGGGAGATGATAATTACTAAACAACCTTGAATTTGGGTTTAGTGTTATCCGTTAATAACAGCTAAAGAAGCACTTGTATGTTTAAAATTTACAATATAAGATACTCTTTAAAAACTTTTAAAAATGTTAGTTATTCTTGGTTATTTGATCATTCTAAAAATTTTAGATTGGGAAACGAATCTGCACGCAAATCCTCTAACCTATGAATTCCAAATAATATCCAAATAAGTGATATTATGCACAATTATGCATATATACATATATATATATATATATATATACATATATATATATATACATATATAATAATAATAATAATAATAATAATAATAATAATAATAATAATAATAATAATAATAATAATAATAATAAT
>JANZXR010373016.1:0-18822 GCA_027575705.1 Erythroxylum echinodendron
TGCTAAGGCAAAAATTCAAATTCCATGCTTATTCCATAACTATCATGCTTAATTCGACAAAATATTTCGGGGGCCAACACTTTGCCAGATGGCCTAATGTCTGCCATTAATATTTTGGAGTTTGTCAAAGCAACAGAATACTATCCCAATGTTTCCACTGCTTGTCGAATCTTATTGATTGTTCCTGTCATGGTTGCATCAGCTGAGAGGAGTTTTTCGAAACTGAAGATATTAAAAAACTACTTGAGATCGTCGATGTCACAAAAACGGTTGAATGGTCTTGCAACTCTATGTATTGAGAAAGATGTGCGTGAATCTCTTGATTTAGACTCCGTTATTAGTGATTTTGCATCGATAAATGCTCATAGAAGACATATTGTTTGATTATATTTTGTGTACTGATGAGTATAATATTTTTTACGACGTGATAAATATTAAATTTTTTCAATTTATTTTTAATAAAAGTTAGGGGGCCCACATCTTCTCTTTCGTCTCGGGCCTACAAAACCTCAGGACCAGCCCTGAATACGAATACCTATAAGTTGTTGTTTAACTAATAGAATTATTTTATAAAAGTTTAAATATTAACATAATTAAATAAAAATTTAAGAACTATTTTAATTTTCAAGTGAATTTTAAGTTTCATTTAAAAATTTTTATTTAAATTAATTGTGGACAATTAATAGTTTAAATTTTACTTTAAAGTAATTAACTTTAAAATTAAAGAATATAACTTAATGTATTAAAATTTATAATTGCTAATAATTTTATATAAATAGTTATTTGTCACACATAATTCAATTAAATATTAGCCAAATATTTTAAGCCAATCCTTCTTAATAAGTGTTCTTTAGCTTATGGGAGATTTCTCCAATGAGTCCTTTTTATATACATATATGCATTTATAATAATTAATTGATTAATTAATTTTTATGTATTTAAAATTTTAATTTTACTAAAATCTATTAAACGTAAGTTTGTATTAATTATAAAAATAGATTTTTCTACAAAGAACAACTTGGCCGTTTATTATGGTACGATCATCCCCATAAAAGATAGTGGGGAATTAATGCATATAATGTAATGTACCGATCTTTATTTCTCTTAGCTTTAAGTTCGAATTAATGCCTCTCAGCTAGACACAGCCTTGTTAGATTTATATTTTGGAGAAGGATAGGGAATACGGCCAACGATTTTGATAAAAGTCATCGAGCCTAAGTTCATAAGTAAATCAACAATGCTCAAGGGTGCAACAACATCGGCTTTATCCTTATCAATATGTATCGCTCGAAAACATACATATTGTGAATATTTTTTCTGTTCACCACCTCGTTTGAGACTTGCTCACTCTGATCAGGGAGCTCTGTAGGGTCACCATCTTTGTAAATATACTTTCGGCTTATTACTCTTTACACCACCATCACCTTGCAGAGGTGTAGGCAAACATTGCTGCAATTGGCAACCAACCTAATGCATCTAAATTCATAGTATTATTATCAGAAATAACGATAAAGAATGAACTTTTCAACTTCTTTTCGGCTTTCTTTGGCTTTGGTTTTTGTGAATGCTGAATTTGATAAAACACTATGATGACTTTGAGAGATTGGGCTACGGCGGAATATTTAACGGGCTAGGTTTGTTTATAAACTGACTATTAATGATTCTTTTTATACATCAACTAGTGTAATAAATTGTATATATATAATAGGGAAAAAAAAAGCTTAAATTGGCCCCTCAAAGTTATAGTTTGGTGTACATTGGTCTTCAAAATTTTATCAATTCAACCTTTACAATTAGAAGTCATGTCAGTCAAGTGCCAGAGTACAAGACTCAGTAGTTTCTGCTAAATTTGGTTAGCTGACCACTATGTACTTTTGAATCACTTGCACAGGAGCTTTTGGATATTAATCAGAATCAACTTTAAATTGTTGTTGCAGGGTAAAGAATTTTATAACCAACCTAATTTAAGAAAAGTAAATGCGGTGTCTTGATCACGGTCGGCTGAGCTGTTGCTATTGTTCATGGTAGAGTCTGATGATGGTCCTTCCTCAAGTAAACAGCGGGTCTGGCCCACTGATAAATCTATAACCTGCCAAAATGAAGATGAACTCAAAATGTAAAGGTAATATACAAAAAATAACTGACAACATACAATCTCTCAGCCTCACTTGATTTCTTAAACGCTGATTCTGTTCCATGAGCTCGATTCGCCGCAAGAAAATATATAAAGAGAAGGTGAAGGGAATCAGATTATTTTGAGAACGTACTAGATTATTAAGATTCCAAAGAAAATTAGGCAAGAAAAACTGGAGCAAGAGCTGTACGAACCTTTGCTTCTAGAACACGGGTCAAGCCCTTCGCAAGTAGTTCCTCTAAATATTGCAGCTCTTCAATGTTCAATTCTTGAAGCTCTTCTCCTCTCAGTTGCCTGTCATTGTTCCATCATCTACCAGAATTGTAAAGGTGACAACTGCTTCTATCGACTACAAGATTACAGTCATGCCGCTATACCTTAATTCACGGGTCTTTTCATATATTTCCTTGCTCAAATTGTTATCTGCATCACTGTTAAGCTAAGAAAACAGAAGATTGGATTTAGCCATGGTATCAAAAACTCGATGTCTTTTCTTCTAAATTCAACATAAAGGTTGAAATAGAAAATTAATGCTTGAGAAGACTTGGGCTAAAATACAGCTTGAAATCCCATCGTTAGCAAGACTTGAGTTGGTAAAGCAGTCACTTGTCGTTCAAACCAATCAAAAGTTAATATCTTCCTTCCCTATAAACACTAAGTGGTAAAAATAGAAAACTGAATTCATTTGCATAGGAAATAGAAAGGAAATGAATAGTATGCAAGTCTTAGAACTAGTTCTCCATAGCATCCAAGTTAATGTACGGTGAAACATAGTAATTTATTGTTTTCCCAAGAAGGTCATCAGTGAGATGAATCTTAACAATTCTGTCAGTGCTCAATGGAACTTAAATATAACCCTTAGAAGATGTAGCTAAAATAAACAAGTATCAAATATGGCAGAGGTTCCAAGAAGAGCTTATCAGAATGGAAATTCAATAAGTCTTGCTTCCAATCCAGTAAATATCCAATCTCTGCTTCTCAACTCTTTTGTTAATTAATAAATATTCGTTTAGCTACATAAGAAAGTAACTAAAAGAATATCACATGATGCAAATGACCATTACAGCATAAGAAAGTTCACAATTTAAATGGTCTGAGCAAATGCTTCAAAATTGATATTTAGTTGTTAGTGGGTTTCGTAAATTCTTAGTTAAATGACATGTTTATTTTATGTTAAGTAGATAGTGATGTATGTGAATTGTTTACCCACTTCCTAGTTAGTTGTTTAGTCACTTCCTAGTTAGTTGCTTGTTTTAAGCTTAGTTGGTTTACTTTGGGTCTATTTAAATAGCTAAACTATTGTGTTATTTTAATGTGACAACAAAAAAATTTCATGTAGTATCCTTAATTATTCCCCTACTTCAATTTTCCTTTCTTTTATCCAACATGATATTAGAGTTCCAGTTATTCTTGGGTTTGTGAGGATTTAGTAGCAATATTGCATCAAACAATTTCTCTATTTCAATTCCTATTTTCAATGGAGAAAATTATCACTCTTGGGCTATCAAAATAAAGTTTTATTTGCAAGCTGTTAGTTTATGAGAGGTCATTGAAAATGAGTTTGAGCCTACACCTCTTTCTCAAGATCCAACCCTAAACCAAAAAAGGGCAATGAAACCAAAAGCTCTATCTTGCGTCCATTGAAATGTGATAGAAGGAATTTTCAGGAGTATAATGGCATGTGAATCTCCCAAGAAAGCATTAGGGAAACTAAAAGAAGAATTTGAGGGCAACACTCAAATCAAGATGATGCAAATTTTGAATCTCGAGAGGAAATTTGAGATGTCAAAAATGAAGAATTTTAAAGGTGTCAAAGAATATGGTAGCAAATTTATGTCCATTGTCAATCAAATCAAGTTACTTATTGAAGAATTTCCTATTCAAAGGGTTGTAGACAAGTTTCTTGTGAAGCTTCCCGAAAGGTACAAGTCAAAAATTTCATCTCTTGAAGTTACTAAAGAAGTACCAAATATAAACTTTGAAAAGTTACTAAATGCTTTTCATGTTGTGAACCAAAAAAGAATAAGGAGGGACGAAGAAAATGGTGATAAGGTCGAAGGAGCATACATGGTCAAGAGTACATCTTCAGAGGTGAAAGTAAAATTCTCCAATGTACAAATTGTAAGAAGTCGGGCCATGAAGAGAAGGATTAATGGCACAAAGGAAAACCCCAGTGCTTTAAGTGCAAGAGATTTGGACATTTACAAAAAACTGCAAATTTCAAAATTAAGAAAAAAACAAACATGACACAAGTGGCACAAGAAGAAACTCTTTTTTAGAGTTGTTGGTTAGAAGTGCACCATGGAGAGATGTGCTCCAATATCTATAAGTTGATGATAATGTGCATCAACAAATTAGAAGACAGTGATGAGAAGTACATTACATTGGGAGTTGAGTACTCCATGCAAGAAAATTTGAAGGAAGGGGAAGTTTTAGCAAATGCTTCAAAATTGTTAGTTAGTTGTTAGTGGGATTCATAAATTTTTAGTCAAATGTCACGTTTGATTTATGTTAAGTAAATAGTGATGTACTTGGGTTGTTTACCCACTTCCTAGTTAGTTATTTAGTCACTTCCTAGTTAGTTGCTTGTTTTTAGCTTAGTTGGCTTATTTTGGGTCTATTTAAGTAGCTAAACTGTTGTGTTATTTTAATGTGACAGATAGCAATTTCGTGCAGTTTTCTTAATTATTCCTTTACGTCATTTTTCCTTTCTTTTTTTTCGAACAAATGGACCAGGATTTGATACTGATATGATTTCAATTTAATAGTCACTTCATGAGTCATTTAAGTAAATTATTGAATCTATGATCCTACGAGATTCATTTTTAACTTCAGATTGAACCCAATATTGTCGAACCCAGGAATTTAACATTACCTTATTTTAAAATATGATCTACCTAACGTAGACAATAATCCTCTAATAGAAGCAAGCAGAAATTCACAAGGGTAAACATATTACCTGCAGTTCAAGAGATGGCTGAAGAAACTTATCAAGGTTCTTTGTCTGCAGATTGTGCCTTTCAATAACCTGTTTCACACTTTAATAACAATAGGTTGGCCATTATTCTTTTAATTATCTTCTACAATATGGGCTTTTTTTTTCAAGAAAATAAGCTAAAAAGGAAGATGAATTATAGGTATCTATCGCTACATACATTATATTACGTGCATTTTGTAGATATACTTCATGCAATTTTATTACAAAGATTACCCACACTTCCACTAATACTTCAATATATTTAGCAACTTATCCTCTTCAGCCCGTGTACCTGCATTCTGTTTTAGAGTTAGTTTATGAACTTGATATGGTTCTTTGTTGAAACCCTAACCTACGTGATTCACTTCTGTATTTGGTATTAATATTATACCCCTAATATTTATTAAAAGGATGATCTTATGGACCAATCATAAAAGATAAAGAGAACCAAAATCTCAAGCCTAGCCAGCTTTGAGCTAGCAAATACGATTAGAATCTTAAACCTTTTTGCATTGGTTGCTCCGGAGATCGGAGTTTCATTGATAAAGATTTAGGTTTAGGTTTGTTGCTCTCCTTCTGGATATACTTCATTACCTTTTAGGCTTTTAGAGCTTCAGCTATCCAACTGCAAGCTAGTACTTATGACTGGACTTGCCTCTCTTTCTATTGTCAATGATATACACATAAGTCAAAGCAAAGAGATTATGAAGTTATAGTGTTTGCAGCTACAATCACCTGCAATTTAAGGCCTACAATCCCCAACTTCTGACGATGATAAATTAGTGGTTGAAAAAGTATACATTTTATTGAATCAGAACAAAGAAAACCTCAAATTTTAATCAGTCACACTAATCAAATCCAAGCCAATCATTTTAATAAAACACAATGAAGGCAATTTTAAAATAAAACAAAATAAGTAAAAACTTATTTTTATAGCTAGTTATCGGATTTAGTATTCAACTATAACATATATTGTAACGTGGACCTTAATCCAATCATTCAATTGACTAATTTCGGACCAACCCTGTTACTAATGGTCATGAAATGTTGGAATGAACACAATAGTTTCTTAAAATATATGAATATAACTGTTAATGCCCATAAAAGTATAAAAGATGATGTGTAGAGCTTATATCTACTTTTTCATGTTTGTGTTATAGACTTCAGGCATGACTGATATTGGTTCTATCTGAAATTGTAGAATCCGGTAGTTACCAGTTAGAGTAGGCTACATTAATGTTTTAAGCATATACATATATATAGATATAACTGGATTTCGTATGTAGTGCCTACTATGTCGAGGTGTATGTATCACATGAACACTTTTTTCATCTTATACGTGATATTTACTTGGTATACTAAATTATGAAATCAGTTAGTTGCAAACACATCTAATTAATATTTTATGAGATTAAGCTAAACTATAAGTTTCAAGTTGAAAATAAACAGTTGCTTTTCTTGGCAAATTATACTACTATCAACTAGTATGACTCACTCGAATGAGCAAGAAATCACTTGATAGAAAAGGATTCCCTGATTATATCTATTTCTTACATAAAATCAATGGAAATTATAATAATCTCTCTCAACTATAACGTTGAACTGACAGCAAACGCTATAACATCAAAGATACTAGTACCTACACTGACATCAAATACTGTATATTACCCTTGGTACGTATATGCAGTTATCTGACATAAGAAATTATATGACACGTTTTTTCTTCTTTTCACAATTTTGTTCACTATGAAAGAAACCCGTTGATAAGTTGCTGACTAGAACCCGTACTGGGTTGATCAATGAAATCACCAATTATCACATGGTCTAATATGGATCCTAACTAAAGAAGGACATGATCAATTAATTAATAATGAAAAGCAGTATTCTTGGAGAGCAAGCAAATGAAAATGAGAATTATAATGGGTAAGAAAAGGAACCTTGAGCTTGAGTACTCAAAGAGCTTCCCAGTTGCAGAAAACACTATCAGGGCGATCTCAGCATCACAGAGCGTTGAGAGCTCAGAAGCCTTCTTGAAAAGCCCTCTTCTCCTCTTTGAAAATGTTACTTGCCTCGCTGTAATGTTGTCTATCTTCTTGATTTGGATTTTCCGCCTCGTCATTTTTCCCTATACAAAGTTGCTATATGTATGAAAATTAAACTGGAATTTCATAGAGGAGGAACGAGAGATACTATTTGGATTCGAGAATTTGTTGCGGATTGATCAATAAAACCAAAATGGGTCTTTCTTAACAAGAATCAACCAAGGGAATGCTAATGATCAGTGACTCGGTGACATAAAACAAGTGCGCTTGTGTGTTTTACCGCATACATAAGACTGCTTCTCCATAGAAGTATATATCTACTTTAGGGTGTGTACAGATTGAAAGAGTCATGAATCGGATCAAGAAGAGTAAGCGATTCAACTACATATTTTGTCTAAAATCACAAGGATGCTTGGCAAAACCAACCCAGAATCAGTCTAGGTTTTCCCATGTCAAATTTTCTTGAAGAAGAAATCTAATTTATCTCAAACTTCCCACATAACATCCTTAACCTTTCAAAGGAAGAGAGAATAGGGAAATTACATTGTCTAGATATTGATAAACAGTTGAAAGAAACTAATAATGAAGATTACTGGATTTTGTCTGAGAAACTGAGAGCGGATCTCAGCGCCAAGGATTCGATAGATCAAACTGTCAACAATGAGAATCAAAGACCTTCGAAACTATTTGATTCAAAGGAAGCTGAGACACAAGTGGCCCACAGAGAAACAGTTTACCTTTATCTGGAAGCTGCATGAAATTTTCTGTTAACTTAATCAGAAAGTGATAGAATTTAATAAACGGATGGGGAAGACAAAAATAAATATACCAGTTAGCGAATATTACTGCAAAATAGAGTGTAGAAGAAATCCCCATCAATGATCATATAATAAACTAGTACACATAACAAAGTATTGGATGAGAAGAGGAAATTAGGAGACTTGCTAAATCAAGCTAAGAATCTGAAGATGATTATGGAAAGACAAGTTACCCAAAATAGAATATAAAACACAGAATCTTGAAACCAACCCTTGATAGATAGAAACACTAAAGAGCAAAGAGCCGAAGTGGGTTAATAAAGATGGAAGCTGAAGAGAGAATAATTAAGCAATATAGAACCTATATTTGGTTACTAATTCAAGCTCAGGAAAATTACAAGGAGGGCACCAGCACAGGCCTCCTAAGTTTATCAACTCTTTTTACATTGTTTCCTTTTTAGGATGCCTTCCTTATTCGGTGCTTATGGAACTTTCACAAAGAGACCGGAAGAAAGTCACCGACAATATTTTGACAAGAGATTTAGAGACAGAGAGACAAAGAAAGACTTCTTATCTTAACCTAGTTAGATGGAAAAGAAGGAAAGATTCCATTTATGAACAAGAAAAGGAGTGGCTCTGTTAGGTCTTTTAACAATTTGTTTGAGTAGATATACATGTGCAGTAAGGTAAAAAGAAGGAAAAGTGGAGTTTTCATGCGCTTCTGGGCGGAGCTAGGCACAACTTAAGACAAGCTTGTTTATTTTTCAAGTCAAATACATAGATTTGGTTTACAGTAATTTCCGTACAACATGCAGTCAATTCTTCTGTTATGTACATATCATGTTTGCGGCTAATTAGCTTTATCTTTTCTTTCTTCGGTTTGTGGGCTTTTTGTCTCAACGACATATAGACATATCAATACGCATAACAAGTTACTTTTGCATAATATAAATTTATTAGCTGAATACTCGGGCTTCTGTTCGTATGAAAATTTTTTTCCCCTAAATAATTTGAGTTTATTAATAACCGTAGCATTATTTCTTGATAATATCTATTTAAATATTAGGACATGTATGAAACACCTTAGTTCTAATTATATCTATATATAGTTATGACGTGGTAAAACAAGATAAACAAAAATAATTCTAATTTAAGAATTCTAAGATAAAAACTTAAAGAAGGAAAACAAATTTTATTGACAAAGAATTACATTAACCTCTCTCAAAAGTTGTTTAAACAGTTTATAAACCCTAATTCAGCTTAGGAAAAACTTTAATCAAAATAAAAATACTCTAATTCATCTTAGGAATGCTTTAAAAAAATAAAAACTTTAATTTATCTTAGGAAGACTTCCAAAAGAAATTGGAAACTCTAATGTATCCTAAGAAGACTTCTAGACAAAATAAAAAAAAACAGAAAGAAATCCATAGAAGAATGTTAGATAAGGTGTGATCACATGCTAGTCAATATTCAATTCTACCTAGTTAGAAAAAAGTCCATAGAAGAATGTTAGATAAGGCGTGATCATGTGCTAGTCAACATACCATTTTGTCCAAAGAGAAAGAAATGCAGAGATTAATGTTAAATAAGGCGAGATTACGTGCTAGTGAATATCTCATTCTATCCAAGAATTCAAATGTCTCATAATTCACTCTCATTTGTTAAAGAACTCGACTAGAAGTTATTTTCAATATATCTAAGTTTCGTATTATGAAAGTAAGGCGAAATATCAGCAACACTGAAAGTTGGAGAGATATTGCCCATCCATAAAGGTAGTTCAACAACGTAAGCTTTGTCATTAATTTTTCTTTTAATTATGAATGGACCATATTTCTTTTGTTGTAGTTTATAATGGTCTCCAACTGTTCGATTTTTGCTTAAGAAAACCATAACTTTATCTCTAACATTAAATGCTTTGGCTCTCCTATGCAGATTAACCCTAGCTCGGTACATCTCGTTAGTCCTTTCAATCTTCTTTTTCAACTCCCCTTGAATTTCTTGTTCCTCTTTGGTTAACTTTGTAGCACTAGGAGAAACGTTAAAAGATTTTGACAATTTAACAAGATCAAGAGCATAATTAGTTACTTTTATGTAAACCAAAGAAAATGATGATTGACCAATGAAACTATAAGCTATATTGTTGTGGGAAAATTTAGATTGTGCAATTAAGAAATTTATAATTTTTGGTTTGTTAGGCATATACATCTTATTAAATTATCCAAGGTCTATTTCACTAACTCTATTTTGTCATCTAAGTTTGGGTATTCAGTGCTACTATATTTAAGAGAAGAATCAAATAACCCTCATAAGGTTCTCCAAAATTGACAAAAATTTTCGGTGTCATAATCAAAAGTGATGGATTTAGGAACATCATGGAGTCACAACACTTCTCTAAAGAATACCTTGGCAACCGCCATAGCATCTGCCACCTTCTTACAAGGGATAAACTGTGTCATTTTAGCAAATTTTTTTCACAACCACCAAGATCGAATCTATACCTCTTTGTATTCTTGGAAGCGTCAATATGAAATTTATAGACAAATCCTCCCAATTAGCATTAGGACAATGATATGTATAAACTAGCAATTGAAGCATTTCCCTTATAATCATGACAAACAATGTCTCTCTTCATCTTTGGCAAATAATATCTCTTTCTTACCTCTTCAGGAGTCTTGTCTCTACCAAGGTGACCAACTAAGCCTTCCTCATGTAATTTTGTAATCACCTTCTCCCTATGTGAAGTTCTTCAAAGACAAAGTTAATTTCCTTTCGTAAAAATCCCATCATATACATGGAAATCATCATAAGACTTTTTCACCAAAAATAAATCCCATATTTCTCCAAAATCTCCATTACTCTCATATAAATCCTTTAGATACTCAAGACCCTCAACCTTCATACTCAAAATCTTCGATATAATCACCCTTTACTTGATGCATCCACAACCACATCATTTTCCCTTTCTTGTGCATTAATTTATATAAGGTCTTGTCTATAAAAAAATTACCAAAGAATATGAGAGCAAAATTATGTCTATTGCCAATCAAATCAAGTTATTGAAGAATTTTCTACTCAAAAGGTTGTAGATAAGCTTCTTGTGACAGTTCCCGAAAGGTATGAGTGAAAAATTTCATCTCTTGAAGTTACTGAAGATCTATCAAATATACCTTTGTAGAGTTACTAAATGCTCTTCAAGTTGTGGATAAAAGAAGAATAATGAAGGACGGAAAAAATGATGATATATGCTTTAAGGTGTGTAGAGATTGAAAGAGTCATGAATCGGATCAAGAAGAGTAAGCGATTCAACTACGTATTTTGTCTAAAATCACAAGGATGAAGTTGGCAAAACCAACCCAGAATCAATCTAGGTTTTCCCATGTCCAATTTTCTTGAAGAAGAAATCTAATTTATCTCAAACTTCCCACACAACATCCTTAACCTTTTAAAGGAAGAGAGAATAGGGAAAAAAAAAGTGGTTACATTGTCTAAATATTGATAAACAGTTGAAAGAAACCAACAATGAAGATTACTGGATTTTGTCTGAGAACCTGAGAGCGGATCTCAGCGCCAAGGATTCGATAAATCAAACTGTCAACAATGAGAATCAAAGAGCGTCGAAACTATTTGATTCAAAGGAAGGTGAGAAACAAGTGCTCCACAGAGAAACAGTTTACCTTTATCTGGAAGCTGCCTGAAATTTTCTGTTAACTTAATCAGAAAGTGATAGAGTTTAATAAACGGATGGGGAAGACAAAAATAAATATACCAGTTAGCGAATATTACTGCAAAATAGAGATGTGGAAGAAATCCCCATCAATGATCATATAATAAAACTAGTACACATAACAAAGTATTGGATAAGAAGAGGAAATTAGGAGACTTGCTAAATCAAGCTAAGAATGTGAAGACGATTATGGAAAGACAAGTTACGCAAAATAGAATATAAAAAAAGGAATCTTGAAGCCAACCCTAGATAGAGAGAAACACTAAAGAGCAAAGAGCTGAAGTGGGTTAATAAAGTTGGAAGCTGAAGAGAGAATAATTAAGCGATATAGAACCTATCTCTGCTTACCAATACAAGCTCAGGAAAATTACAAGGAGGGCACCAGCACAGGCCACCTAGGTTTATCAACTCTTTTTACTTTGTTTCCCTTTTAGGATGCCTTCCTTATTTGGTTCTTATGGCACTCTCACACGGAGACCCGAAGAAAGTCACCGACAATATTTCGGCAAGAGATTTTAGAGACAGAGAGACAAAGAAAGACTTCTTATCTTAACCTAGTTGGATGGAAAAGAAGGAAAGATTCCATTTATGAACAAGAAGAGGAGTGGCTCTGTGAGGTTTCACAATTTTTTGAGTAGATATACATGTGAAATAAGGTAAAAAGAGGAAGGTAAAGTGGAGTTTTCATGTGCTTCTGGGCGGAGCCAGGCACAAACTAAGACAAGCTTCTTTATTTTTTGAGTCCAATACATAGTTTTTTGTGTTTTGGTTTACACGGGAAAGTTATTTCCGTACAAGAAGCCGTCCTCACTCTGTGCCTGTGGACGGATATTAATGCTCGAGTTGTACCCTCGTACCAATCATGCAGTCTATTCTTCTGTTATGTACACATACATGTGTGCAGCTAATTAGCTTATCTTTTCTTTTCTTCGGTTTGTGGGCTTTTTGTCTCAAACATATCAATATAATATATAACAAGTTAGTTTTGCATAATATAAATTTATTTGCTGAATACTCAAACTTCGGGTCGTGTGAAATAGTTTTTCCCCCTAAATAATTTGAGTTTATTAATAACAGTAGCATTATTTTTTGATAATATCTATTTAAATATTAGGATATGAATGAAACACTTTGGTTGTAATTGTCTCTATATAGTTATGACTCAGCAAAACAAGACAAACGAAAATAATTCTAATTTAAGAATTATAAGATAAAATTAAAAAAATAAATTCTATTAACGAAAAATTATGTTAATTTGTCTCGAAAGTTGTTTAAATAGTTTATAAACCCTAATTCAGCTTAGGAAAATTTCTAATCAAAATAAAATACTCTAATTCACCTTAGGAATGCTTTTAAAAGAAATAAGAAACTCTAATTTATCTTAGGAAGGTGTCCAAAAGAAATTGCAAACTCTAATTTATCTAAAGAAGACTTCTAGTCAAAATAAGAAAAAAATCAGAAAGAAATCCATAGAAGAATGTTAGATAAGGTGTGATCACATGCTAATCAATATTCAATTATACCTAATTAGAAAAAAGTTCATAGAAGAATGTTAAATAAGGCATGATCACGTGCTAGCCAATGTACCATTTTATCCAATGAGAAAGAAGTGCAGAGATTAATGTTAGATAAGGCGATGTCACGTGCTAGTGAATATCTCATTTTATCCAAGAATTCAAATGCCTCATAATTCACTCTCACTTTTCAAATAACTCGACTATAAGTTATTGTCAATATATCTAAGCTTGTATTATGAAAGTAAGGCGAAATATCAGCAACACTGAAAGTTGGAGATATATTGCCCATCCATAAAGGTAGTTCTACAATGTAAGCATTATCATTAATTTTTCTATTAATTCTGAAAGGATCATATTTCTTTTTTTTGTAGTTTATGATGATCTCTAACCGTTCAGTTTTTGCTTAAGAAAACCATAACTTTATCTCTAACATTAAATGCTTCGGCTCTCTTATACAGATTAACCTTATCCCGGTACTTCTCGTTAGTCCTTTCAATCTTCTTTTTCACCCCCACTTGAATTTCTTGTTCCTCTTTGGTTAACTTTGTAGCACTAGGAGAAACGTTAAAAGGTTTTGACAATTTAATAAGATCAAGAGCATAATTTGTTAGATCCCATTTTCAGAGTCTAACTATCTATACATAAATCATAATTGTCCACTCAAATTCATCCATACATAAATCATAAGTCATTACCATCAAATATAAGAGTTGTCACAAAGTCATAAAGGCATTTCACACCACAATACATCCATATCTCATAATCCCAAGATACATAAGATACTTATTCTAAAAATACTTAAAATGAATCTAAAATCCTCATTGATACAAAATCTAGCTTACAATACAACAATATGTAACCTTTCAAGTCACATTACAACAAAATCCGAAATCTCATTACCCAAAGGTTACATGAACTATGCAGTCTTAAAAATGACTAAAGCCTTGTGTCTTTCAAAACTTATTTCAAATTACAACCTAAGCAAGCTTAGAATGACGCCTTGACTCTGTTGGGCCTTGAGTTTTTGTTTATTTTAGTAAACATGATTTGAATGAATTCTGGTATTTTTAGATAAATATTTTTTTGATTGAGGTTAACTATTATATCAAATTTAGGAGGATTTAATTCATGAATTGATGGATGGCATTTTTGGAAAATGACTTAAGGTTGAAAGAACCTAAGTTATAAGGAAGGGTAAAGTGGACTTTAACAATCATTAAGGGTAAAAAGGAGAAAGTACAATGTTGTCTTGGGATGTGGAAAACCAAAAAGGTGATTGGAGTGAAAAAGAAGAGAAAAATTCTGAAAGAGAGAAAGAAAGGAGAGAGTTTCGGTGGTTGAGAGGAAAGAAAGAAAGCTAAGCTAGGGTTTGATTTTTCTTAGTCTTGAAGAATGATCTTAAGGTTGCTCACTAAAAGAAAAAGAAAGAGGAGAGAAAAAGCTTTCTTTAGAGCCAACGATCTCATTAGTCGGTGAAGATCCAAAGTAAGTTGATTTCTAGATCTATTGGAGTTTTCAAGGGCTTTTGGTTCAAAGAGCTTGGGGATGTATGAGTTTAAGCATTCTAGTACAAGTTCAATGCTTTTGGTTCTATAGGTCCTTAAATGTGATTTTTATTAAATGAGGACTTGGTTTGTTGTAGAAAATCAAGCAAGTCCTATCCAAGGTAAAGAGGAAAGACAACAGTGAATCTTCCTTTGTCAAACATTTTGGTGGGTGATGTATTTATAGTTATTATGTGATTGGACAGATTCGTGCCTATATATGTGTGCATGCATGTTCAATTTACTGAAATGTGTGATGATTGAAAATAAAATTTGATTCTATTATGCCAATGAAATATGTCATGGCATTTTGTTTGAACGAAAGGATAAACAAGCATAAAATCCAAACATATGAGTAAATGAATATGTGCTTTGTTTAGGCGAGAGTGGAACCATTCTGTTCGTCACGTGAACGTCGACAAGAGCCTTCTCCCGGCTGCCCGCATGGGGCATATAAGCTCCGAAAAAGGACTCATTCTGTTGATGGTGTAAACTTCGGTTTCTCTATTCTGTTCATGGAACCCTCGAGCCATTTGTTGTGCATTGCATCTGTAAATTGTTAAGTATGATGCACTTGGATGCAATATGTTCTGGATTGTTCTGCTTGCTTGATATTAAGTTAATTGTTCAGTATCTATACAATTATATATATATTAGCCACTGAGTTGTGTAGCTCAACCTATTTTCCTTCCCTCCTCAGGTGCAAATCAAGACGCTAGTAACCCCTGCAAAGCATCCAAAATCCACCTTAATTAGAGTCTTTTGTACTAAGTCAGTGATTTGGAATAGCTCATTCAGCATATTGGCATTGAGCATCTTTTGTAATTTGGATTAAGTTGTTGTGTAATCTGTTCTGTAATAACTCTGACAGTATTTTAAAAATGGATGCAATGAAATATAATCCTTTGGTATGATTCAGTTACTTTAAAGATTTGGATAATAAAATGTGTATATGCATGAGTTATTTGATGAAATTGTCAATTTCTGTTAGTCTTAGAATAGCATGTTAGAGTTGGGAGGATTGCGAGTGAAAAACACAGACGAAAGGATTCGTCTGTGATGACGTGACAACACAGAGGTAAGGAGGAATAGAAAGGAGAAGTGTCCTCTGTGCTGACGTCAGAACACAGAAGAAAGGAGGAATAAAAAGAATAGAAGTATTCGTCTGTGATGACGTCAAAATACCGAGGACACGTCATCACATAGAGGATAGAACGTAGAGGAAAGGAGGAGTAGAGAATTATAAGTATTCGTCTGTGATGACGTCAGAACACAGAGGACACGTCATCATATAGAAGATAGTACATAGAGGAAAGGATGAGTTGGGAAAGAAGTATCGTCTATGATGACGTCAGAACATAGAGGACACGTCATCACACAAAAGGTAGAACACAGAGGATAGACCACAGACGATAAGTGGTCAACCTAGAGGATAAAAGTCAACTACAGAGGATAGAACACAGAGGATAGAGCATAGGCCAAGGATTATAAGAAGGAGTTGAGAAGTTATGTTGGTTGAAGGATTTGTCTGTGTTACTGTTCACGGACTTTGTCTGTGTTACTATTCATGGACTTCATCTGTGTTACTGTTTATAGACTTCATCTGTGTTACTGTTTACGAACTTCATCTGTGTTACTGTTCACAGACTTCCTCTGTGGTACTGTTCACGCTATCGTCTGGGTTACTGTTTATGGTTATCTTCTGTCCTCTTTCTGGCCATCCAAAAGTTACAATTGGACTTCGAAGTCTTCATGAAAGTTGTAGCTCTTGAAGCCTTCTATCAAACTATCCAAAGAAACCCTGAATTGGATGTCTATAGCAAAAGTTA
Organism: Erythroxylum echinodendron; assembly: GCA_027575705.1. Lineage (NCBI taxonomy): Eukaryota > Viridiplantae > Streptophyta > Magnoliopsida > Malpighiales > Erythroxylaceae > Erythroxylum > Erythroxylum echinodendron. The sequence goes on from JANZXR010373016.1 coordinate 16,526, forward strand.
TATTGAAAACCCCGAAGCACGTATATATGTAAAGTGTGGACTCACCACCGCTGTTCCTTGAGATATTCAGGTTGAAATGGATAAATGGATAGTCAAAGAGTGGAGCTGAACTAAAAAGGAGAGTTTTGAATGCAAGTAGGGGTGATGAATGTGTGTTATATGTATGCGACAATTGGAGTATCAGAGAGAAGAAGATAATCCGATAATGGTCACGGTGTTCTCTATGGGAGATAAACTCACGTAAATACGATATTCTACATGGCTACGATATTCTGTATAGAAGTCAGGGTCCGGGAGCAGGTCCCGACATACCATACCACTATTTAGCCATTATCATGTCCACATTACGAGTTACTTCTTTATATTGCAAGATACTATAAATTGAAGGTTAAACTTTAGGAGTTGTTCATGTAACAAAAAAGTTAGACATTTATTTTTTTCATTTCCTCATATTAGTTACAACAATTCCTTCTTGTTGGGCCTAAATATTATCTTCAACATTGTTAGTATCATCATAACTATTGTAAAAAGAACTTTCACTACCAATGTTTAGTCTATTATCAACGTAATTATTGTAAAAAGAACTTTCACTACCAATGTTTAGTCTATCTTTCTCGTTTTGATATTTTTCAAGTAAAGTTTTCATCTGTCATTTTATATCATGACTAACTTTCTTATAAGGCTCCACATTATCTTTGATCCCAACTAAATGTTTCTTTATTTTGGTGATTCTTCTACCTTCAAATGTTTGTTGCAATATAAACAAAGATTTTGATTCTTTATATCACGAACCAACCTAACATAAGCCTAAACTAGATTATTGAATATTCTTGAAGAGATTAAATTATCAAGAATTCTTGAACTTTCCTCCATTTATTTATACAAATAAATAAAGAAATATGAAAAATTAAATTAATAACATTATATCAAAAATAAAAGTTATTGCATATGAAAATAAATTTACTCAAAACATATTAACTATAGTTAACAAATTCAAATTTTCTCATTGACATGTTTGTTAACTTGTGAGGAGTTAATGGTACCTAAAAGACCAAGTAACATTATCTTATTTTAAATCCTTGTGATATATTTTAAGCAATCAACTTATATCTAATTCTTACCTAATAAATTAAATGTACCCATTAAGATAAATTTCTAGCCTTGATCCTCAAGTACTTTAATTATAATGAAAATGGACAATTTTAACTTATATATTCATAAACAAGTAGCCAAAATAGTTATACACTCGTACTTACAAGTCAGAAACCTTTACACATCCTGTCTTTATCAAAGTAGGCAAATTTTGTTATCATCTCACTTTTTACAGCAGAACCTTACTAGTTTGGAGACAAAATATAATACATCTACTTTTCTTTTTCTTTTGTATATTCTTAACCTCAGCTTATTAAATATATTGTATATGAAAGCTTAAAATCACCAAAATTGTATACTTACCCACAATTATTTTCCAAGATGTAGACAATTAAATGTAGTAGATAAACGTTTGAATAATCTGTAAATATTGTGTATGTCAAGTAATTAATTTGTAAATAATTTTTTAATCAATACAGTATTCTAGAAAACCAAAATAATTAAGACTTCTATAACATAAATTTCAACATTAATAATTTTCAAAGTTCAAAATGCCACTTTTTATTTGCAAATAATTAAGATTCCAGACTCCAAAAAAACCCAAAAAAAGTAATTAATATAAACTCCTATTGCACTACAAGAAAATCATAAATTAGCGTCAGAAATTTACCGACGGAATCAAAACCATAGCTATTTACCGACGAAATACAAAATACCGTCAGTACATACATCGTCAAAGTTTAGATATAGAAACAAAAAAAATTGTCGTCGGTTAAAGTGGAGGGAAGAAATTTTGCGTAAAATCTCCGATGACATATAGCGACAACGTAATCATTACCGTTGGTAAAAATTGTAGGAATGCTTCCCACGATTAAATAGCTTCGGACATTTACTAACGGCAAATGTTCCATCGGTGAATTTAGATCAGCGTCTGTTATTTACCGACGGATATTGTGTTCCGTCGCAAAATCAAGCGACAAGACGTCTCGGTTAAATATTTGATAATCAGTAAATGTCGATTTATTAATAAACAAAACGACGTCGTTTGGCTCTTGATCTTTATCCCGACGAATACCCCCCCCCCTCCCCCCCTCTCCTATTTTCTTCTTGAGGACCTCGTGTTAACCACAACAGAGGATTTTATCTTTTCTACTTCCACTTAATGTAATAACGCATAAAAATTATCTCAAGTAATTAATCAACAG
>JANZXR010373154.1:0-18799 GCA_027575705.1 Erythroxylum echinodendron
TTCGACCCTATTCACCACTTTACTCGTTTAAGTGTTCTAGAGTAGGAATTTATTTTTGTTGGTTTGACACGCCATCAATTACCATCATCAACACCTTCTCTATATAAATAAAACTCCCTTACCATTGAAAAATATTGCTTCATATCCTACAAAAAAAAAAGCTCTTTTAGTCTCCATTTTTCATTAAAAAACATATGTTCTTGTACCTTCACTAAAGTAGTCTCTGATTGAACTCCTGGTCTGTTTCTAAAGGTAGTACATTTGAGCATTAACAAGTTATACCTTATCTCCTAACAGGATTTTAACTATTCCTCGAGTGCTCTCTTAGTTTCTTGAAACTTGCTCACCAAGTCTTCAAAATATTTTAATATAGGGACTATACCATCCCCTGTTAAGGTTAAAAGAACAATGATTAGCTCTATTCTAGCAACTATTTCTACAAGATTACTTCTACTAGAAATATTTACCATCAATGTAAGAACTCTTCACCAAGTTCTAATATTAGTTATCATTAGAAATTTTTTAAGCGTAATAGAATTTAATAAAATTTCCTATGTCCTTATGTGATAATTAATTTTAAATCTAATAGAACTCAACCCAACTTTCCCTTATGATTGATAAATAACAAGTTTACCTATTTTCGAATGCCCTACACCACTTATGTCTTGGTGTTTCATTCACACTCCCAATAAGTAAGTGTTTTGCAAAAATAAATAGAGAAAATGAACAAATGAGGGATACGATAAAAGATAAAATTTTATTAAACTATTTATAATAAACAATATGAAGGAATTAAGTCACTTCCTCCTCGAATAAATCTATAATAAAACTGCTAAAGAACTCCCTATTCAAAACTCTCAACAAGAACTTTCTCTTAAAGTTCTCAACTTTCTTATATATGATTAAATGTATAATAATTAATAAATAAATTTACAAGGATGCCTTTATATAGGCTTACAAGAACTTAGGGATCAAGTAAGCTTAAACTACCTACTTTCTCTACTAACCTACCAAGTTGATGAGGAGTTACCCATTCTTCCACTAACTTCAGCATGTCAATTGGGACTTATCCACTTTAGGATACAAAATCCTTTTCTACATATAGGAAATGTGTTTAGACATACCTACTTTATTTCCACATCATCTGGCCACTTTTTATAACTTGAAGAAGTGCTCCCTCTTTATTAACACACTTCTTCAATGTTCTTATCATATATCATCACATCATCACCTCTCAAAGACAAGTGCCTTAAAGAGCCTTTGGTTAAGCCATCTTAAGCCATATTTATGCATATATAGTCCATCTAAGCACGTGCATAGCTTAGTCACATTGCTCTATTATATAAGTTAGCCTCAATTCATGCCTTTATATATTAAATCGTATAAATTTACATAACTTTTGAACTTCTTGTCGAAGTTACTTAGTATAACTTATTTTCACATTTCTCTTTGATCTCACATCCAAATCTTGTATCTTGTTAAAGATTTTTGGTAATGTGCACCTTTGCATGCTAATACGCTCCTACTTTTAAGCTTTGATCAATATTTCCCATTTTACCTCATCTACTTGTAGGTCCTTATCTTGTTTTATCATTAATATCTTATCTTCATATTAACCAAAGTTCCAAACATTGGTCAATGTTTTCTAACACTTCTATAATATCACAATTTAAACTTAAAGGCCAACACTAATCCTAGCTATGCCTTATAATATGATAGAAATTATTTAACATCAGTAAATTTTCTATAGGATTATTGCAGAACCATAATTTAACACATACAAAATCTCTTTTGCTTTTTTGACTATTAATGTTGCTTTCTTCTAGTAAAGCATAAGACTCTTGTATTTAGCATAAAATGTTAAATCCATATAATCCCTCTTTTATAAAATTAGAGGTTATTAGGAAGAGGATAACCTTTTTTAGTTTTTAATGAAAATTTTCATTATATTATTGTTTTTTCAATTAATAATAGTTGGATCTATAGTGTATCTATATTGAAAAGAAAAGATTCGAACCAAAAATTCATTAAGCAATGGAGCTATTAATTTTATAAAGCTATACATATTCTTAAAGGTCAATTAGGACAATTAATTTAGTGTAGAAGAACTTAACTTACTTTATATATTCAGTGATTGGTGGCTCCACGATATTTTGTCTCTTAGTGACCACTTCTAGTCATCTAACTAGAAACTTGTTGGTTTCGTCTCTTTATAATAATTACCTCAATTATGCTTCTCTTTTTGCTATTGTTCTGATAAATATTACGACTTTTATCTGATCTATCCACTATAAAATGTTAAATTCATTGCTACTAATCTATGCATATTAATGGGTAAGCAAGTGTAAGAAAATTTAAACATAAGCACTAGGATCATTTATTTATCATTGAAATTAATCACTTATGGATGGGTTTCTTATTTCTATAAGTTAATGAATACAAGTTTTGTAGAGGACATAATGATTTATCTAAATTTTGATTGATCTTCAAAATGATCACTACTTATCCTTTATAAATTAAAAAATTTCTTAGCTATTCTTTAACAATTAATTCTTAATAAAGTAGCAAACCATTTTTTCTTAATTATAGAAGCAAACCATAAATTTAATTCTTTAGCAGTTAATTCTTAATAAATTATAATTCTAAAGTGGCAAACCATAAATTTTTCTTAATTCTAAGTAGTAAACCATAAAATTTTCGTAATTATAGTAGCAAACCATAAATTTAATTCTTTAGTAGTTAATTCTTAACAAAATTTTAATTCTAAATTAGCAAACCATAAATTTAATTCTTAATAATTAGATAAAAGTTGTAAAAGTATACTATGAGGCTCATTTAACCTCTAGGGCCTCAAATATTGTAAGTTGAGATCTAATGGCTTACACTAAATCTCTTTTATGGTCATTTTTACACACATGATATGATTCATGTGTTATGCTATCAACTCCTTTTCATTTAAAATATATGAATTTTATTAATGTAATATCATTATATTGACTTAAACATACATAATGTTTAACATGATTTTACTTGTCTACTCTGAAATTCATCTTTTGGAACTTTTATATGACAACTTAAGACAGATATGGTGATCATATGATCAATCCAAACTAATTTCCTTTTAACTTATCATCTAAGCTAACATTTGTGGTTTAATTTTAAACTTAAAAGTAGCCTCAACTCTATTCATCACAAATACTAAAGGTGATTACCTATATGAGAGGGTAAATATTTTATATGTCTGACATATCTTTTAGAATCAAGCATTATGTGTTATTTAATAAACAATGTCAACTCATATTTTTATTTATACATGACAATATACTGAATATAATTATATAGAGAAATTTTAATAAATTACATTTCAATATCTGTATTACCCTAGTGTCTTCACATGCCCAATGTCAATATCTATGTTACCCTAGTGACTTCACATGCCCAACATATGTATCTTAGGAAATTGGTTTCGTCATAGGGTGTTCCATTATATCTCATGTAAATATATATATATGTATATATATATATGGTTTTATATTAAAATTTGGGATCTTTAGTATAAGTGATTATTTCTTAACTATCACAACTCATTATTGGATTAGTCTAGCTTTTAATAACTCCTAAATTGATAAAAATTCATCTAAGTTGCAAGAATTCGTATACTGCTACTAAAAATGCTATAAATTTAGTTTTTATTGTGGATAAGGCAACATATGTTTGTTCCTTACTTTTTAGTTATATAGATTCACTGTTGAGTAAGAAAACAAATTCGAAGGTAGATTTTCTCTCTTCTAAATCTTCTTCCCAATTTCATATATATACCTTGTATAAACAAGTTATTGGCTTGAAAATATAATGCATAATCAATAGTACCTTTTACTAAGGCATTCTTTTTACTATTTTTTAATATGTTTGTCTTATATTTGATTGATATTTACCATTATAATAACATAACAAATATCTAGAATTGTACACCTTATCGCATCTATGAGACTTCTTACTAAATAACTTAAATTATGCTTTGAATGATAAATGAATGTGAAATGAATGTGTTTGATTGTTGATTCCGGATAGAAGGTTCGATGGAATGTGGAATTGATATTGAAATACTGCTTGAATGTGAATGTAAAGACCTAAGTGCTTTATAATGTGAGTGATTATGGTACATGCATTCCATTCATGAATGCAGAATCAGATAATGGAAATTGTGACCAGAATAGCAACCGATCAGAGCTTAAAGCTCAACGAGTGAAAAGATCCTCGAGCTCAAATAGTGATTAAGAGCCTAAGGCTCACTATATATAACAAGCCCTATATCCCCCAAGAAGATAAGGGATAATTATTAATGAGCCTGGTATCCAAAATAGTTACGGGACAGTTCAAGCACTCGGTCACAACAATGTAATAAATAGAAAGTGTCTCATGAGTAAAAGTGTGATACTTGATCTATTATGCAAAATTGTGAATCACATGTTATGTGAAATGGTGTGTTGCATGAATTGAGTGAACCATTGATGATGGTGACCTCATTGAGTTCGCAAAACTCACCCAAAATTTGCAATTATTTTTCAGGCTTGACGAGTTCCTCGTTAGACAAACGAGAGTATACCTACGGCATACAAGTAAAAGATAGAGGCTAGGATCAATTAATGTCTATATTAGTATTTCCTTTATTTTTGTATCAAATTAAGTCTTCTGCAATTATTGTAACTTATGTATTCAAATTATTGTAATTTGTAACTTGTAACTTGTGTTTTCAGGCTTGACGAGTACCTCGTTAGAAAAACGAGAGTATACCTACGGCATGTAAGTAAAAGATAGAGGTCAGGATCGGTTAGCGTCTGCATTACTATTTCCTTAATTTTTGTATCAAATTAAGTCTTCCGCAATTATTGTAGCTTGTGTATTCGAATATTTCTGTTTTGAAATAAATTTCCAAATCAAAAATGTTTGTATATGGTTCTGGCAATGTAATGAAATTTTTCATTTGTAATAGGCCGAAATGACTATTGAATTTTCTGGTGATTGTATTGCTATGATTGGAAATGTTTGTGACATAACGTGGGCCCGATTGTTTATCAATTTCCACACTTTATGTTTGTGGTTTCAAAAAAATTTTAGACTGAAATTTGTATGATTGAGTGCTATAACATGCCACCCTCATGGGCACGGACTTAGACATCCCTCAGGATATCAGGTACATGTTTTGCAAGAGGGGGGTGTTACATATGTGGTATCAGAGCCCAGAATTACTATCTTATATAGGCATTTTTGTAATATATATCAAGTTGCATGCATTTTTGACATGCCATAACAGATGGCAGTAACTAATTCCTAGCCTAAGTCACATGAGTATGAGTCACACGCGTGAGCATGTGATAAGAGTTTGAGTTGATAGAATTAGTGAGAGGAGTGATGCTCTTTCAAAATGTAGGAAAACAAATGTTGTGGATAATTAGAAATGAGAAATAGAATGTGGGTAAAATATGACATATAATGATTCAATGTATTCGTATTGGTGGTTGTATTATTAAACATGATATTAATATTGTACTGTGATGGTATACCTTTGAATGAGGTATAGATGTGCATGGAATGCCATGGATTGATTGAGGAAAATAAGGATATAAGTATAAATGATAAGATTAAAGTGTATAAGCCAAGTTTAAAGAAAATAAAATTTTCTATGACCTTGAAAGGTTGAACTTGGACTTAGAATGGTTGTGTGATTATCAATATAAGAGTTTAGGATTCAGTATGAGAATATATCTGTGGAATGGAGATTTGATTTTCATAAAGGTTATGCCTCTATAATTATGAATTGATTGAGAATATACATATGGGAGATGAAATAAATGACAATAGGAAGATGAGATAGAAATGAGCTAAAGAGAAGTATGATGAATCAAATGAGAAGAGTTAAGGCACCCAATATGGTAGTTGAATCATTATGACTTGGTTTAACACTGGAAGAGGTTAATCCTAGAGAATTAAAGTAAAGTTGATATTAGTATATGTAAGTGCGAGGAAACCCCAATCGTGGCAAGGATAAAGAGAGAAATATTGTTTAGGACAAATTAAGATCAAAGTATTACTATTGTAAGATAATTGGTGACCTGTCAAAAGTAAATCTCGGGATAGAATGGGATGACCTTGATGATACGAACCTAAGCATGTGTGACAATAATGATGTCTGCTACTTTATCAGGTTTTGGTAACCCGAACATTACGACCTTGTAAGAGACAATAGAAGCTGACCTTCTTAAGGTACTAAGAATGTCTGATGAATAATGATGGAAACAATGGATTGATAAGAGTTACATAAATAATATAGATGTTGGGAATAAGAAATCTTCTTTCGGAAAAGAATTCCACCGAATTAGATTGAGTAGATCAAATAGTTTAGTCTTAAGAATGATCAATGAAGGAATAAATCATAAATGATTATAATAAATCAAAAGTGAATATTGGAGTCCTAATCATAATTGAGAATCAAGCATAAGATGTAGAATATGCTACAAAGAGTGTATGCATTTTGATGATAAAAAGTATCCAACTATATGAGAACTAGTTTAAAGCCTTAATGAATGGATGAGTGACAAGTGTCACTTATAAAGCCAATCTTTAAAAAAAAAGTCTACTACTCTTTTCATTTGAAAGACCATGTTACTGTTTTGATCTTACTTCCATCTTCGAGATTTTTCTCCATCTTCTGGAAGCTTCATTTCTTTTAAAACATGTCTAGCCCTCACAATGCAAGCTTTGCTCTCATTATAGCTTGCTACCTCTTTTTGTTATCTTCTTCACTGTAACCGTAATACCTAACCCTATAAATCTCGACCGATGATAATCGGGTGTTATTGGAAGGCTAGGGCTCACATGATTTTTCAAGAGCTGGAGTTTTAAACAAGTAAGCATTTTTTTATGGTTCCTCATTGTTGTATAAGATGAATCATGCATGACGTTAGCAAACTGTTAAATGGTTATGAAATAGTGATACACATTTATGTTGAAATATAAATGAAAAACTAAGGTATACCGCATGTGTTGATTTATCATATTTGATGAGCATTACTTCATAAGATAGTGTTAAAATAATTTTTGGAGTTGAAAGATCAACGAAAACATGTATGGAATTAGTGCAGAAATTTATGAAAGTTGATATTCATATATGCTCTGTTTTTCTTTTCGGTTGTATACGTGAGTATTTTTAGTAATTTAAAGATGAACTAAAAATAAATTTAGAGGTCTGGAATAGGTGTAAGTTGATGTTTGGAGATGAGAAAGAATGATTAAAAATGTTAGTTTGAGGAATAAAATGTAGAGAATGTATAAAAAATTAAAGTCCAGTAAAATAAAAATGAAAATGCAGAAAATGGCAGTGAAAAAAGTGCAAAAAAATGGTGAAATGCGTGAATGATCATTTTCTGTTTTTGATGACTTTGTTTAAACGTGGATTTTGGATTTTGTTTATGAAAGATTGGAGTTGAATTGAAGTTAGAAAAGAAAATGGAAAATGTACAAGAGATGAAAAATTGCAGCAGTGCAAGTTGGAAACACAAAAATGAAAAAAAAAAGAATGAATTTTTCTGGTTTTCAATATTACGTGTTAAGTACGATTTTTTTATTTGTTTATAAATGTTTTGAGTTTAATGAGAGTCAAAAATGAAGAGAAGATGATAGTAGATTAAAAATTGAAGTCTTGGATTTTCGTAATGAAAGTCATCTAGGAAGTTGCTGAAAATAAAGAGTAGAGAGTTAAATTTTCAATCTGAATTTCCATGAATTTGTTGTACTGATATAGAGAGACTTTGATAAAGTTGTCTTCACAAAAGTTGCAGATATTTTTTTAAGCTTTCCATTGATATAAAGTTTGTAAATTTTAGAGTTCTGGATCAAAAGTTATCAATGTTTGAAGTTAAGATGTCGGTGGAGAAGATGAAATAGAGCTGCATCGTCATGCATAAAAATAATAGTGACTTTTGAAGTTAGGAAATTTGCACGGTGACTTTGCTGGTTTGACCAAACGGATTGACTCACACTAAATAGCTTTCCTTCTTTTGATCATAACTCCTTCTCTAGACATCTAAATGACTTGGTTCTTGAACCATTGGACTCTTAAGACATTGATTTACCTCTACACCAAAACTCATGGCTATCTGGAATAAATTGAGGGAGATTGAGTGGAAAACATTGGATAGGTAGAGTAAGTTTTCAATTAAATAGTTCAGTGTCTTGTTATCTCTCACCCTCGTGAATTATTCTCACACCCATGAATCTTTCTCACACCCATGATTTATTCTCACGGGCATGACTCCTGCACTGGCTTGATTTTTCACTCTCACGCCCGTGATTTAATTGCAAGAGTGATGTTTAATTGTCTTTTCATGCTACAGTGCTCCTTAATGGTTTACTCTTGTTCTCTTTCTTATTTTGATCATAACTTCTTCTCTATAAATCCAAATGATATTATTTTTGATTTGAAGTAAATTAGAAACATAGCACTACAAATCATCTGAAGAAGTCAAATTTTGATTCTTTCTCTAAGATAATTTCTGGATAGATATTTTTGAATGTGAACAACCCGATAATGTTGGAGGTATAATTTCCAAATTACTGAACAAAATTGAGTGATTTTGGTGTCAATGGAAAGATAAGACATAGAGGAACACTTTTCTAGGACAGAGTATGACCAAATGAGATCATTTTCACTTTCTAATTGAATGTGAATAGTAGACCTGAAAGAGTGATTTGGAAAAATCTAAAGTGAGTCAATGAGAAAGAAATAGAGATTTTAACGGTTTTAGTGAGACATAAACTTAAGTATAAATTGTACTTAGATGAGTTTTGATATGAGAATGACTTTGTGATGAAATTAAAGGAAAGATACCCGGGATTGTCATAAACATGCATTATACATAATTCATTTCATACATGTGCATTATTGAATAATTATAATTGTTCATATTATGATACAAGTGTATGTTGTTTGAGAGAGAGAAGCAACTGAAACGTCAACCTCCAAAAATTGCCAGAATTTTTAGGCATTAGCTTCGAGAGCAACTTGTGAGTAACCTAGATGGTTTCTCTCAATTATTGTTTACTTAAATTATGCTTTGAATGATAAATGAATGTGAAATGAATGTGTTTGATTGTTGATTCCGGACAGAAGGTTTGATGATTGTGAATGTGGACTGTATATTGAAGTGATGCTTGAATGTAAATGTAAAGACCTACGTGCTTTATAATTTGAGTGATTGTGGTACATGCGTTCCATTCATGAATGCACAATCAGATAATGGCAGTTGTGACCAGAGTGGCCACCGATCAGAGCTTAAAGCTCAATGAGTGAAAAGAGCCTCGAGCTCAAATAGTGATTAAGAGCCTAAGGCTAACTATGTATAATGAGTCATGTATCCCCCAAGTAGATAAGAGACAGTTATTAATGAGCCCAGTATCCAAAATAGATATAGGACAGTTCAGGCACTCGGTTAAAACAACATAATAAATAGAAAGTGTCTCATGAGCATTTCATAAGCATTTATATCAAGAATGTTTGATTGATTGAAATGTCAAAATTTCCTATGCTGGAGTAAAAGTGTGATACATGATCTATTATGCAAAATTGTGAATCACATGTTATGTGAAATGGCGTGTGCATGAATTGAGTGAACCATTGATGATGGCTAACTTATTGAGTTCGCAAAACTCACACAAAATTTACAATTATTTTTCAGGCTTGACGAGTACCCCGTTAGACAAACGGGAGTATACCTATGGCATGCAAGTAAAAGATAGAGGTCAGGATCAGTTAGCATCTGCATTAGTATTTCCTTTATTTTTGTATCAAATTAACTCTTCCGCAATTATTGTAACTTGTGTATTTGAATATTTCTGTTTTGAAATAAATTTTCAAATCAGAAATGTTTGTATATGGTTTTAGCAATGTAATGAAATTTTGTATTTGTAATGGGCCCAAATGGCTGTTGAATTTTCTGATGACTGTATTGCTATGATTGGAAATGTTTATGAAATAACGTGGGCCCAATTTGGTTACCGATTTCCTTACTTTACATTTATGGTTTCAAAAAAAAAATTGTACTAAAATTTGTATGATTGAGTGTTATAGCATTCCCCCCTCGCGGGGCATAGACTCAGATATCCCTCAGGATGCCGAGTACGTGTCTTGCGAGAGTAGGGTGTTACACTCACTATGACATGATTGCCATCTGAGAGCAAGCTCGACCGAATTGTCACACTCACCCCACCTATCATATACCATATATCGATTGGTGTCTAAGAGCGAGCTTGACCAAGTCGCACCAACTGTCATGTATCTTAATTAATGGATCCACCAATGCATAAAATACTAACTCAAATCCATACCTAATCAATTGACTCACTGTGCGCACAGCCTGGTGATGCCCGCCATATAGCTCATACCACAGTAATCCTTCACATCATCACATATCAAGAAAAGTATTTCATATACTATTTTGGAATTTAAAAATTATTTCTAGCTATTTCTGGACTAGTAAAAAAATCACCACTGTCACTAGAATGTGGCGTACGCAGGCTAGTGCCAGAGAGGCAGTGATCCGCACCACCCACCCAGAAATGATGAGCTCACCTCCATAAATCCAATGGCACTAGTCTTGCGTCGAAACTCCTCTCAGTTTATGACAATTGAAGGATTAAAGCTCAAAGGTGACCTATTTTTGTTCGCTTATAAAATGGGTCAATTGATGTCTGTTTTCCATCCTTTTCTATGTTTTTAGAGCTGTTAGACACGATGGTAGTGTTAGTTTCACCAAAAAATGGCTAAAAATAGGATATGGGTGACTTACCTAAATTAACCAAAATTTTCAATAGTGATTCCTCCAAAATTGGGTCGTTGTTTATAAAATAAGTTAAAGGGTTTTGTAGAACATCCCGAGAGCTTTTATTAGAGTCCTAGAGCACTAAAAATGGTGTTCAGACAGTGAAGGTATGAGTGTCAGAAATTGGGAGTAAATAGTCACCTATAGGGAAAAAAGTTCAAGAGAGAAATGAACTTAAGCTTTCTTAAGCTAAACATATACTCTTACAGACTTTTCTCTTTATTTGTCCATTATGAGTAATTTAAAAAAATTTTGGATCATTACACTTTTTATGTTGAAATATCATTACGTAATATTGTGATAAGCAGTAACATTTAAAAGTAATCTATACTAGTTGGATTTCACTAGAAGTAGATAAATCATGCTATTCGGTTAATCATTAGATTTATATCATCTGTATTAAATAATTCAAACCTTAAGAGTATCTATTAAAGAAGTCTTATGATTTTTCAATGTTTAACGTATTTGATTGTTTATACTTTTGTTTTACATTTTAAAGTTGGATAACTAATTCAATCCAAGAGATAAAAATGACTTTTTTAATCTAAATTAAGATTACCTTTTATATAGCACGTTTCCTCACATATTTTCCATTTTAGAGACGTATTTTATGAGAATGTGCTTTATTACTTTGCGTATGACAAATGTAACGGAATCCTTTCTTCAGTATTACTACAACTAATCATAATGCTAAATTGTTCAGTAAATTTTAATTATCCTATAGTCCATCAAAACTGTGAAGATCATTAACAATAAGTCAGTCTCTTCCATACCTTAAAAATTATCGTCTTGTTCTTGTACAAGGTCTTAAACTTGATCCTTAAGTATTGTCACATTATCCTAATTTTATTCCCTTTCAAATGTACTTATAACCCTCTTTATCATCTAAAAATTTTTTTTTAAGACAACAGGTATATTGTTTAGGAAAAAGTTAAGGAGTCATAGTTTTCATAACTATCATGATTAATATTATTTAAAATATACATTTATATGATAAATCATTTATTAGTGTGCTTAGATCAGTAATGTAGACAATGTTTACCATAAAAACTAAGTACTAAAGTGACAATTATTATGAAGTTGGCTCTATATCTTGTATAAAAAATTTGTAAGGAGGCATCTCAAATTAAAGAGTGGCACGATGCAATAGCTAATGAGATACATGCTTTGGAAAAAAGTAGTACATGGTAATCGGGATCTTTAGCATTTGTGGAAAACTTAAGAGGTTGTAACTGGGTTTGTCAAATCAAGCATTGGTCCAATGGCTCAATTGGGAGGTATAAGCATAGCTAAAGCTTACACCCAACAAGAGAGTATTGGCTTTTCAGAAACTTTTTGTCCCATGGCTAAATTGATAAACACCAGAATACTTCTAACGATAGTTGCCATTAGCGGCTGATCTTTGAAGCAATTGAATATTAGTGGTACTTTATATTAGTGATTTAACATGAAGGCGTTTATAAGGAGTTGCTACTTGAAATACATGCTAATTTTTTAATTACGGAAATTGTGCAAGTCCTTATATGACCTTAGATAGGCAAGTCAACACTACTATGATAAGTCCTCTACAACTATCCTCATAGCCTGGAAGAGTGACATTCAGATTCATTACTCTTAATCAAGAATACTTGTAATGTGTTATTGTGTCTTCTAATGATGTTATAATTGACAATAAGTCTATGACTATTGCTGCTGAAATCAAATCATTTATAGATCGTTCATTTAAATTAAAGGATTCGGGACCATTGACATAATTCATTGATTTTGAATAGTAAGTATTCTAAAGGATCAGTTCTGATAATAGAGCTCTGTCTTAGAGCTTCTTTCATTCATGTACGGGTGGTTTTATTAATTTAAATTATTTTTCCTAATATATTATAGCTCTTACTTCAGAGCCCTCTAAATTTGTTATAAATTTAACTTCATTGCTAGAGCCTAAATGTTTAAGTGTATCGTAGTCTCGTCGATACAAATTGATGTCAGTTGACAAACTCAAATTTTCATTTTTCTTTTGTAGTTAACTATCATTCTCAATTTCTTAAATGCCCTACAAATAATAATTTGTTAGCTACTCATTGATTACATTAAAGGCAATCTCAAACAAGTTCCTACAAATGATATCTTGGATGTTACAAGCTTTTACGATTTGGATTAGATAAGTTCTCTATATTCAAGGATACAAATTACAAGTTATCATTTCTTTCTCGGTAATGCTCTGGTGCCATGGAAGTTTAAGAAGGAAATAGCCATCGAACGTTCTTCATATAAAGTGAGTACCGAGTTACGAGGATAACTCCACACGAGGCTCCACGGATTTTATACATTCTTCTTAATCTTGATAGTCTTTCACAAAAATCAATTATCCTTTTTACGATATCCAATCTTGCTCATAATTCCACTTTGCACTAACAAAATAAATATTTAGAGATTTGATGTCGTATGGCTCAAAAGAAGATAAATGCTAGTTAATAAAAGCCTTGACCTGTTTCATTCTCAGGACAACTAGCTGATGTATTTCAAAATCAAATCATGGTCTAGTTTTCGCAACTCCTTTATATCTAAGATAAGTGTAAGATATACCTTGAATTTTATTGAAATAAAATTTTGGTGACCTTAGGATTCTGATGAAATAATGTTTCAATGACATTAGGATTATGATGAAATTGAGTTTTAGTTACCTTAAATTTATGTAAAATAGAATATAATGAATTTAGGATTATGTGGCAACAAAGTTTCACTTTAAGTGGACTTCTCATATGTAATTCTATAAATACCTTGTTAAGAGTTGTATAAAGTAGTAGTTTTGGTAGTATTTCTCCTTGCATCATCTTTCTCATTGTAATAAGAGAATTTATTGCCTTGTCCATAAATTCTTATGTATGTTGCGTCCTTTTTTTCATATATATTACTTCCGTTTGTGTAACAATTGATACCAAAGTTAAGGTTTGTTGTCAAGATGTCTCTATATAAGTTCAAAATTGACTAGTTCAATGAATTGGATGACTTCATTCTATAACGCTGAAGATGAGAGCAATTCTTGTTCAGTAGGGATTTACAATAACATTAGAAAGCAAAAAACTATTGCAAAGTATTTGGGGTGTCAAAGAAGGAAGAGATTTTTTCAAGGACACACAACACAATACTATTGACTATAAGAGATAAGGTCCTAAGAGAAGTAATTAGTGAAAGTCCGATTGCTTCGTTATATAAACAACTTTGAAAGTAAGTATTAAAAGAATCACTTATGAATCATTTACATAAAAGCAATGTTTATATACCATAAGGATGTTAGAAAGTACACAGGCAAAAGATCACAATCGTAATTTTAATTGGATCATCTTAAATTTACAAGGCATTGGTGTTAAAATTGAGGATAAGGATCAATCTATAATCCTTTTGTATTCCTTACCTAATTCATATGAGAATTTTGTTAATATCATATTGTATGTTAGAGCGACAATTTTTATCAATGATGTGAAGGATGCTCTTAAATCTAAGGAATTGTAGAAAAAAGGTCTTTGGCATATATGATACTACAATAACGTAACCTTTTGGCTACATTTCTTTTGGTGATGATTTTGGAAATCGTGTCCAATGGCTTAATTTCATCGTTAATGGAAAGCCTTTGGCGATGATTTAGTAACATCGTCTCCAAAGGGTAAGCATTTGGTAACACTTTTTCAAAATCATAGCAAAAGGTTTATCATTTAGCGACAGTTTAGTAATATCTTCGCCAAAGGGTAAGCCATTGGTGACGAATTTAATAATCATCTCAAAATGCATGACCTTTGGCAACAAATGCTTAAATAACAAAATAACTATCTTAATTATAATTATGAATTCACTAGCTTTCACTTGATCATTTTGTGACTAAATATCATATTGATAAAAGAAAATTTTAAGATTATTGACAATGATTCTAAGTCTAGAAATAAATTTAGTTAACAAGAATATCAAATCATTCCAAAATTTTATGAAAGTTTAAACTCACAATTAATTAATATTACATAAATTTATACTTTTTATTTTCTCTTTTATATTATATGATTGGACAATTTTATATGGTGTCACAAATTTTTCAAATAGTTTTAACGTAAAGTTTGCACTATAATGATATATGATTCTTATAGAAAAAAAATAAATAATGATATTTGGTAAGTAATATAATATAATGATATATGGTAAGTAACACAAAATTTTAATGACAACTTTAACAATTCTTACAAAAAAAACAATAAATATTCCATTGAATAAAAAAGATATAATTATTTTTATAGATTCTAAGTGACATGAGACTCGATAGATAAAGTAAAATAATTCCCTGTGTCTAAATTCCTAAGAAGGATACTTGCACATTTGAAGGCATGAAAACATGTTCCGGAACGAACGTCTCAAGACAATTGGAATAATTTATGTGATTATTGATCTAACCTTAAAGTTCAGGTTTGTTTTCTTTCCCTTCACATCTACTTCCATTAATTTTGTTAGATGATTTAATAGCTACCTAATTTTTTCTTTATTCTAGGAAAATTATGAGAAGGCAAAGGTCAATAGAGGAAAAATGAAAATACCTCACAATTAAGGGTCCAAGTCATTTGTAGTCGTCCAAAATGAATATGTAAGACCTTTGTTTTCAAGTTATAATTATATCAATAAACACTATATTATTTATTGTGCCTTGTATTCTTCTTTCATAAAATAAAGTGAAAAGGAACTACTTTATGATAGGATCACACTGTACAAAATGACTCACAATAAGAAAGCTAAAGGGTGGATTTCAAAAAAAAGCAAAAAATAACCATATAAGTATTAAAAAATTGTTTAATATTTAAGTTTATATATTTATGTAATAATAACTAATAATATTTGCATTGAATATTGTTTTTGTTTTTTTAATTTTAGAATAAGATACAAGAGTTATTACAAAAATCAATTTCTAAGGGAAATAAGGTCAGTGAAGAAGACATTTACAATATCATACTTGTTACACATTCCAGTTATATCAAAGGCTTTGGCTTTGGCCCTATGCCAAATGTTTCAACCTCGTCAAGTATAACAGCCATTCAACATCTTTTAGAAGAAAACAAGATGCTTAAGGTTGAATTACAACGTCCTCAGAAAAAGTTAGCCAAATATGATAAGTTATTCAGAAAAATTTTTGGCTCGGATTATAATAGCGATGAAGATGAAAGTGAATGGTATTAATCACAGCTCTTATACTCTTTTCTTTGAATCCTAGTTTGTATTATAATTTAAATTGAATGCCTTTTATCATATTACAAATTTGATGAAGATGCAATAGGTGAGTGATTATGTTGTGAATAGTAAAGATATGCAATGTTTGCTTTCATTATGAAATGTTGTTTCAATAATTATAATATTTGAACTATATTATATGAAGCTTTTTGGATTATTACAAGTTCATCTACATGTTTTTTTTGTAACCTTAACATTTATAATTTGTAACCTGGTCTATGCATTTATTATTTTGTATATAAGAATTGTTGAAGTTATAATTAAAATCTTGTATGCAAAGAAATTTAATGATATTTTATTTTTATATACAGTGCTTCAAATTATCAATTATTTTTTATAATTTTTTAAATAATAAATTAAAAATAAAAATATAGCGATACATTATATAAAATATTATGGATTAAAAATGTAACAAATAATTTATTCCAAAATGGTATAACATTTGGTTAAAACATATCTAAAAAAATTTGGCTACATTTTATAAAATGTAGCTAAAAAGATTTGGCTATGTTAAACATAGCTAAAAACTTTTGGCTACGCTTTTAGAAAGGTAGCTAAAAATTTTTACTATGTTTCAAAAAAATGTGGCTAATTATTTTTATCTACGTGTTTAGAAACATAGCTAAACACTTTTGGCTACGATCCTGGAAACGTAGCTAATAGTTTTTAGCCATGAAAAATAAGCGTAATCAAACCTATTGGGAACAATTCCTTAGAATGTTGCTAATAGTTTTTGGCTACAAAAATAAAGCATAGCCAAAAACTATTAGCAATGATTACCTAAAACATCACTTACAGTTTTCAGCCATGGGGATTTGATGATGTTTTTGGAGCCAAAACTAAATTTTTGCGAATAATTATTAGAGATGATTTTTATAACTTTAGCTACGATTTTTTTCGTAGCCAAAGGTCAACTTTGTTATAGTGTGAATATGTATTAGATATGAGTCTAGTTGTCAGGTGAGGAAAGAATACATAAAGGGATTATGAAAACATAAGTCATGATCTAGATTAAAGGCTAAAGTTATTCGATGTTTTATTGTAAAGTTGAAGGAAACTTTAAGAGGAATTTTCCATAATGGAAGAATGGAAACATGAAAAAAGAAACAAATGAAGTGAATGTTGTTGCAATTTGGGAGAGTTTTGATGAAGAGGATGGAAGAGGTAATGACGCTTTAATAGTAAGTAATTCTGATACTGTATTTTGATGGGTGATAGGTACTAGTGTTGCTTATCATATAACTTTCAATAAGGACTGATGCTTTTAAAGAATGGAATGATATTGTCTGATTAGGTCATGATGGAGAGTTTGCTATTAAAGGTAGTGATTCAGTGTATATTCAAATGCATGATGAAATTTTTAGAACATTCGATGCTTAGGTATATTCCCAAACTTTGAAAGAATTTGATTTCTATGGGTACCCTTAATAGACAAAGGTATAAGTTTTCTAGTGATGATGCATAACTTAAGGTAAGTAAGATAATAAAAAGGTGCATTGATTGTGATGAGAGAAAAAATACAATATGGTATCTATGTCTTAATGGAAAGGAAATTAATTTGATATGTGGTTGTATCTCAATCTTAAGGAAGAAAGAAAGTATTACAAAGGTATTACAACATAATACATACGGGTGAATCATCTTGGTAAGTGAGAGATGATGGAATTTCGCAAAGGCACTTATTGAAGGATGAAAGACACAAGAAGGTAAAATTTTGTAAGTTTTATATGCTTGTTATAAAGTATAGGGTAACCTTTAAAGATGTAGTGATTAGGGAGTGATATACAAACATATGAAAAGGTCGTGCTAAATTTAATAGTGAGCAATACTAGTTTAAAGGAAGTAATAGAATAGCCTGGAACAATTGCTAAGGGGGTTAGAAATTCTAGTCCAGAATAATGTCAAGAAGAAAGCATCAACATGATTTACTAAGGATAAAGGAAGAAAGACCATCAAGCAATCAAAGAGATATGGTTGGGGAGACCTGATCACTTATACTCTAACCATTAGTGATAGGGATGAACAATATCTTTTAGGTTATTAAAGAAAATCAGGTGAAAGATAGAAGAATATAGGCTATGTTGAAGGATTTAATGTTTCACAAGATTGAGAAATTGATTGCATCTAGTCTAATCTTGTTAAAAAAGGTTCACATTTTGGAAGATATAACTGATATCTTGATAAAGTCTGTTACCTATAAAGAAGTTTAAGTTTATATTAAATGTAATGAATGCTTACATAGCTTGGACCCCTTAAGGACTTGCGTGGTAAGAAATAATTCTTAATTGGACATTACAGAATTCAAGTCAAGGTAGAGAATTGTGAGATATCCCTTGAATTGTAGTGAAATAGAATTTAAGTGACCTTAAGCTTTTAGTGAAGTAGAGTTTAAATGACCTTGGAATTATAATAAAATAGATTTTAGTAACCTTAATTTTTTGTAAAATAAAATATCATTGACTTAGAATTATATGGTAATAGCGTTCCACTTTAACTTGTTATATGTAATTTTATAAATAACTTATTAAGAGTTATGTAACGTAGTAGTTTTGGTCATACTTCTCCTTTCTTTTTCTCTTTAATAAAATAATCTATTTTTGTACTCGTAAATTCTTGTATTCTTTACTACCTTATTTCACACACACACACACACACACACACACACA
>JANZXR010373165.1:0-18798 GCA_027575705.1 Erythroxylum echinodendron
AAAATCTTGTAATTTACAGTTACTGGTTTTATTATTTAAATGTATGTGATGCCATGTGGAATTCTGTAGTGATTGCAAGTAGCGCTCCCTTATCTTAGGATATGTGTCGGAATGACCTACGGGCGTCCCGGTACGTATCCTAAGGTAATGAGGTGTTACAGATATAGTTACTTTAGACAAAAAATCCAAATTTGGCTAAAGATACGAGAAGAACTAGGCAATGGAAAATGACGATAAATTTATCAAAGATTGTGAAAAAATAAGCCTTCGAACAAGTAAAATATTGTGCGTGATGACTTTATTGCATGGAGAGCATAGCTTTGAATTTCATTCTGTACTGGTCGGAGAACAAAATGAAATAAAAGTTTTATGTACCGGGTGTAATTATCGGCCGATATTTGAGAATAAGCCCAACAAAGCACTTTTTCCTTCCAAATCGGATATATCTCTGCCTACTTTTTCCATTTGTTGAGATTTGAGCTTGATAAGAAGGAGACTTACTCATACTTGGTAAAAGAAACAGGTTGCCAGGCAACTCCATCTTGCTTTCCCAACTCAGACTTATGATAGGCGAGCTCAATGTCCGAAATGGACCTTTGGAGATACTTCTCTTTGAACTCTCGGTCTTCAGTTGTCTTCCTTAATTCCACCCTTCCATTCATGAAGCAGATCTCCGGGAAGGCTCTTTCTCAAGTATAAAGTGAGAGTTTTCGATCCCGATCGACAACTAGAGCACGGAACGAAATAAAAGTTTTATGTATTGGATGTAAATACATACTGGTACCAGTCATATATTGACCGATATTAAAATACTAGCCATATAGCGGCCAGTATTGAAAATTTTGAAAAATATAGGAAATTATTAGCAAAATTTAAAAAATTTAAAAATTTTTCCTCCTTGCTGCTCCCTCTCTCTTTCTTTTTTTCAAAGTTTTTAATTTATTATCTAGTTCAACTTTTATTGTGATTTTTTAATTTTATTTTTAAAATAAAATAAATATTTTATTACTAATAATAATTATACATTAAATAAAACTTAAAAATAAATTATTTTATTTAAATTTATTTTAATCTTTTATATAATATTTATTAATAAAGTATTAATAAAAATATTTTATTTTTTAAAATAAATAATTTAAAAATTATTATTTATAAACTAATATTTATTTTATATATTTTAATTATTAAATCAAATTTTATTCGAAATTTATATATTTTAAAGATTTATAAATTTAATTATATTTGTTAATAATTATTAAATTAATTTTATTAATTAAATTAAGATATTTATAATTTTAATAAATTGATAGTAAATTAAATAATATATGTTTTGTTTCATATTTCAATTCTACTTGGTTGTTTCCTTATTACGAACTCTTGTTATAAATTGTAATAATTTGAGAGTTAAGGATATTTATTATTATTTTTTGGATGCTTTGATGTAATTATTATTTACTATATAATGAAAATTGAAATTATAATATTTTAAATACTTTGTATTGTTCTTAATTTTATATTTGTATAATAATAATTGTCTTTTTCATATAAATTGTGGTTATTATTTATATATGAAATATTTGAAAATTATTGTTATTTCATATTAATTGTAATTATTATTTATTATTATAATTTTTAGAGACTGGATTAAAAGCATACAGTACAACTGTAGAATATAATAATAAATTATTTTACAATTTTTTAAAAAACTTAAAAACTATTTTATAAATTTAAAAAATTACTTAAAATAGTATTGGTTACAATATAATATCGTTCTAAAATTCAATTCAATTCTGTTACGCAGAGAGGCTATGCACTTATGTGGACCTTGCGTATAAAAGCTCGTCAGGTGTGTTTGCGTTCTTCAAAACTAAATGCACATGTCAGGGTGTCTGTTCGTGCAGCCGTGCATCTTGGTTTATGTATGAACTAACGACATATCCTGACATCAGCCTTTTCAAAAGCTTTTGGTTTTGATTAGGTCAAAATTTTAATAAAATTTCTTATTTAAAATTTCAAAAGTGACAGATAGACGTCCAGATACTACCAACACCAATCCATCCATCTGAGCCCGCACTTAAAGAACCTGAGCCAATAGATATAAAGTCTACAAGAGAGAACCGTAACAGCTGATGTAGAGGTTAATGGTGCACCCTAATGTAATGCTAGCGGATTTAAGAGAGACTAAGGACACAGCTGTAAAGTTCGGTGAAGAGAAAGAGCATCCAGGAAAAACGGAGTTAGATATTACCACAGAGGGACTTAATTGATATGATATCTTCTAGTGATGTGATTGACTCAAGTGATAGTCTCATATATATTATCGCGAAAGGGTAAGTGACTTTTCGCTCTTGTGTTATTTAAATTTGGTATTTTTATTTTAATCAAAGTTATGAACATGTTTGAGAATTGAAGCATTCGTCATGTATATCTAGAATTTTGTGAATTGAGTTAAGGTTTATAAGAATTGTGAAGTGAATTGAAGTTGATTTATGAATTAATGCAAGTATCTAATTGTCTGTCAATTTGACGACATTTGTAACTAAATAAATGGTGAAAAATCTTGATCAACATACATGATTTGTTTATTGCTTTTCAAAATTTACTTCCTATTTAAATCATAAGTAATAAAATTATTTTTTTTGATGACAAGTAAATATTTAAGTTTGAAAGAATTTAATAAGTGTTCAATATAATATATTTTTAGCATAACTTTTAAGAACATTATGCTTGTATTTTGATGTTTTTATATGATTTGGTACTTAAAATGTCTTGTATTTTAATCCAAGTTTTCAACACATCAAAGGAAAAGGAATGAAATTGAACCAGATTTGACTCATTTTGGAGCAATTTTGGCAGATTTTGAGAGAAAGACTAGGCATACAGTATAAATATTGTACTGCATTGCTTCATATATTCAAACTGGCCCTATTCAATTTATGGCGTTTTTTTACCTAGATAAAACGGGACCAATGTGCCCTCATGTTTAGGTCATATTTAAAATAAGAGCATTATGTTTCTCATAGCATCTGCAACATCTTTACATATTTACCTTATATTCACTAACACGGAAGTACAACAATGACAACAACACTAGGTAGAAGTCCCGTTGAGATGCGAAATATGAAGAGGTTCAATAATATACAGCTTTATCCCAACTTAGTAGAAAAGTTGTTTTTGATATTCACTAACATGGAAGGAATATAGAACAATGTCTGGCCCTATATTAGAGGTGATTGGTTACGTAAAATTTCTATAAATTTAGTTTAAGTAATATAGGAGCTTAACACAATCTTGTATTAGGGTCGTAATAAGTAAATATTAGGGTTTTATGTTTTTAAATAGGAGGCAACTAAAAAAAGGGCAAAGTGTTTAGGAGTTGAAAAAATTAATTAGGAGCCAACTTAAATGGTTGAGATTAAGAGAAAGAGCAACCTGAGTAGAAGAAACAAGAAATCCATCAAGAATAATCAAAAAATTCAAAAACCGTAAGGATGTTTTCCTTATTCTTTTATATTTATTATGGTTTTCCTTTATTTAATTATGAAATAATTAGGATATAGATATTGGTAGGATGAACCTTAAAATTATGGATGGTAATGGGCAACCCATAAGCCTATGCCTAAGCTGGCTCGAAGTCTAATTATTCTGAGCAAAATGACATCGTTTTACTTAAAAGAGTTGGGGCTCGGATAGGCTTGAACCTTGACAACTCAAGCCCATAACTAACTAAAAAAGACATTGTTTTATACTTTTAATTTTAAAAAGATTAGCGAGGCTCACCTGTAGGATGACCTATTACTATCCCTACTTAAAATTATTTCTTGAGTTAATTTCTTGATTTTATAAAATATTTTATCTTTTTTTAGAATTATTCATATATTTTGTTAAATTGAAGGAATGAGAGTTGAACATTCAATATTCATGTCCGTACATTAACATTCAATATTCATATATATGAATAGACCACAATAAGAATAATGAGGGTTTTATGGATTGCCAGAGATAGAATTATATGATCCTTGTAGGTTAAGGTGAAACTGATAATAGAAATTCACAAAATGAGTTAATATGTTCTTAGGTTATTTTGAATAGAAATAGATTTTGGTCAAATCAATTTAAATACATAGACTGCATTTCTCGAGATGGAATATAGTTATAACTTAAGAAGGATCTACATTAATCATTAAGTCAAGATAGATTCAAAGCATAAGAAATGTTTTAGATGAATTCTTTCCTAAATCTAGTTCATTCATTGGTTTTTATATCTAATCTTTTTATTTAATTTGGTGATTTAGATTTATTTTATTTATTTTTAATCAATTATTCACTTTATTAGATTAGCTAATAGAAGGACATGTAATAATAGTAATTCTAGTCTCTATAGAATTAATACCCGACTTACCTAGACTATAGGAAACGATAAGTACACTTGCTAATATGATTTATTTTATATTATTATTTGTGTTCCGTTTCATTCATATCACATCATTCATACTAAAATAAAATCAAGAAAAATCAAGAAAAAACACAAAACAAAAGAGTTCATTCTCGTAGATCTTGAGATCTTGATGTCTTCACTTAAATTTTGATGGAAACCTCTTATTGGTCTCCGAAATTGCTTTATTCTTTTCTAAAGATTCTCCAATTCATGTATGTAATGATGTCTTTCCATCTACCCCTAAAAGCTACCTTTTACTCTAAAAAAATCCTAACAAATTCAAAAGCTCTCAACCAACACAAGTCCAACATAAGCCTGTGTTGGTTCCTTATTCTTAATAGCTTTAAAAAAAGTTTTATATAAAACTTATTGTCAACACAGATTCCCAACACAAACTTGTGTTGGGCCTATGTCTGAATACTTTTTAATCATCACATTGAACACAAGTCTAACAAGTTACCGTGTTTGGCCTATATTGCTTTCCACCTCTTTTATATAAAAATTACTGCCAATATAGGTCCTAACATTCTTTTTTGCTAGATAATATAGATCCATGCTGTGGAACATTAACCTATGTTCTACAATCTACCCCAGTTTGTTCCAACTTGACTCCAAATTGCCCAAATTCATTCCTTCCTCTTTTTGTGTTCCATTTCATTCATATCAAACCAAATCATTCATATTAAAATAAAATCAAGAAAAATCAAGAAAAAAACAAATGAGTTCATTCTTGTAGATCTTGATATCTTCATTTAAGTTTTGATGGAAACCTCTTATTATTCTCCGAAATTACTTTATTCTTTTCTAAAGATTCTCCAATTCGTGTATCTAATGATGTCTTTCCATCTACCCCTAAAAGCTACTTTTTACTCTCAAAAAATCCTAAAAAATTCAAAGGATCTCAATCAACACTGGTACAACATAGACCTGTGTTGGTTCCTTGTTCTTAAAAGCTACCTTTTACTCTAAAAAAATCCTAAAAAATTCAAAGGGTCTCAATCAACATTGGTACAACATAGACCTGTGTTGGTTGTCAACACAAATCCCCAACACAAACTCGTGTTAGACCCATGTCTGAATACTTTGTCTGAATACTTTTTAATCATCATGAGAACACAGGTCTAACAAGTTACTGTATTTGGCCTATATTGCTTTCCACCTCTTTTACATAAAAATTAGTGCCAATATAGGGCCTAACATACTTTTTTTGTTAGATAATATAGATCCATGTTGTGGAACATTAACCTATGTTCTATAATCTATCCCAGTTTGTTCCAACTTGACTCCAAATTGTTCAAATTCATTCCTTCCTCATTTGTGTTCTGTTTCATTCATATCACATCATTCATACTAAAATAAAATCAAGAAAAAAGGTTAAAAAAAAGAGCTC
The DNA here is from genome assembly GCA_027575705.1 of Erythroxylum echinodendron. Taxonomy (NCBI): domain Eukaryota; kingdom Viridiplantae; phylum Streptophyta; class Magnoliopsida; order Malpighiales; family Erythroxylaceae; genus Erythroxylum; species Erythroxylum echinodendron. The sequence goes on from JANZXR010373165.1 coordinate 5,829, forward strand.
ATTCTTGTTGATCTTGAGTTCTTGATATCTTCACTTAGATTTTGATGGAAACCTCTTATTGGTCTCTAAAATTGCTTTATTCTTTTCTAAAGATTCTCTAATTCGTGTATCTCATGATGTCTTTCCATCTACCCCCGAAAGCTACCTTTTATTCTAAAAAATCATAAAAAATTCAAAGGGTCTCAACCAACACCGGTCCAACATAGACCTGTGTTGGTTCTTTGTTCTTAACAGCTTCAAAAAAGACCCTATTTTTTAATAAACTTATTGTCAACACAGATCCCCAACACAAACTCGCGTTATACCCATGTCTGAATACTTTTTAATCATCATGAGAACACAGGTCTAACAAGTTACCTTGTTTGGCCTATATTGCTTTCCACCTCTTTTACATAAAAATTACTACCAGTATAGGTCCTAACATACATTTTTGTTAGATAGTATAGATCCATGTTGTGAAGCATTAACCTATGTTCTACATTCTACCCTGTTATGTTCCAACTTGACTCCAAATTGCCCAAATTCATTCCTTCCTCATTAGGGAGCTACCCCAAGCCCTAAAATAAAATATAAACTAAACTGAGTACTAAATCCATTTCAAACCAATCAAACACAAGTAAAATACTCTCAAAATCATGATAAAATATAATCTAAATAATATTGAGGTCAAGTATTACTATTACTAGTTCATTAATTCTAATCACTAACCACTTAGAACTCTAGGTAGCACACCAATTTGTAATTCAATTTCAACCTAAATAAAAAAGCTCTCAATTCAACTTAATTTGAACAACTTTATCTCATGAAGTGGACATAAAGAGAGTGAAAGGTTTAAGGCAATAAGTATTTAATAAGCCATAATGAAAAGAATTATAATGTGATTTTATTGAAATTTTTTTATGACCACGATTTGGTTGGCTAAAACACCATCCTAACCTTTTTACATGAAGGTAAACACTTTGTTATAAATACCCTTAGTTACTCAGTCAAATCACAATTTTGACTGCCAACTAGCACTAATCATAATTTTAACCCATTATTCAGGTCAAAATCAACATTTTAATATTTATTATGTAATTTTTTTGCCAATTCATAATCAAAATGGATTAATCAATCACTCGTAAACCTAAACTCTATAAACTAAAAATGTTAATATTATACATTTGACTCATCATTCAATTTGAGCATTATTACAAAAACTATTTAATAAGTTTCAAATAAACCACTCATTACTAGTCATATTTATTAACTTTATGCAATCAATTGACAAGACAATATCACCTCTAATAAATCAACTCAATCACGTTACATTATAAGAAAAATGGAGTTTAGCGACGGAAATTACGGCGGAATATGTAGACTTTTCATTGGTAAGCTAAACTAGCGATCGAATTTATGGATGGAACAAGTCATCGGGGAAATGGCCATAGGCAATAATTGGTGACGAAGTACAAATTTGTTGTCTCTAATTTACCGATGAAAATTTTGTGTTTTGTTGCTATATTTAGCAAGGGTAATTTTGTACTGTCGGTAAATTTAGCGACATAATGTTTGTTTTGATCAGTAAATTTAGCGACGGACAAAGCTTAACCGTCAGTAAATTTACTGATGGATTTGCCAAATATGTCGATAAATTCACGACTAACTATATCAATAGAACTTAGTAATCCGATTTTAAATTCATTACATTTTACTAACATATTTTGGTTTTCCATCAGTAAATTTACTGATACTATTTTTAAAATTTTTCCTGTATTTAATTTTATGTAATAATCTTATGATTGATGTATAATTTATTATATTTTGATTTGTTTCTACATTTAATTTGTTAAAACAAAAAGTTTATTGATGATATAAAGTAAAAATTATCTTAATTGATAATAACAAAATTATTTTGTACAACAATAAGTATTTAATTCATACAAAATGACTACAACTACGTTATTCATTTGGTGAATGTGGATGCTCTGAATGTTGCGATGAGCTGCGTCCTTTCCCTTCAACTCATCCATATCATTACGGAGCTAGACTATGTACTATATCAATTGTTGGAATTGAGTTGTCAATGCCTATAATGCGCTCCAAAGCTCATGGACTTTATTAGATGCAAACCGCCTACTAGATGCTGCTGTATTGGATGTGAAGGATTGCGAATATCATGTGTTCGCAAATGAATCTAAGCTAAATATCCTTCCACGACAGTCCCTACCACCCACAGGATGAAGATAGGTTTAAGTCTTATCAACATCTTCCGACTGCTGAGACTGTCGTTGAATGCTTTCTTGTAATTGGTCCTATCAGAAGGTAATATTTATGTTAATAAGTGATAATTATCAAGCATTATTATTAAAACATAAATTTCACATACATTTAGTTCTCTACATCGGGTGTTGACGAAGGTCACACCATAATGTTTCTTAGTGTGAGTGTGCAAATAGAGCTGACAGGGTGTAGCTTCCTGCCCGTAGAATTTTCCTGCATCAAAATAAAATGTTAAAAGTGAACTATAATTTACAAAAATATTGGTAGAATTTTCTCTATTTTTATGATATTTCCCCCCTGTTGAAAAAAGAAAGTAACTCAAAAATACAACCATATATGTCACCAGACATTTATAACATTATCATCGTAATACACATATTTTCATTCTAAAATTCACACATCAAATTAAATTGAAATAAATTAAGTAAAAAATAAGAATATAAGTGTAAAGTGTAGATACTTACTGTTAAGTCAGGAGGACTTTACGATAATAAATTTTGATGACAATCAAATAATAATAATATTAGAAATAAATGAACTAGTTTGATGAGTGTGTTAAGCGTGCAGAAGAAGTAGAAAGGCAGAAGAAGTAGAAAGACAGAAGAAGTAAAAGATAGAAGAAGTCGAAGACAGCAGAAGCGAAACACAGAAGAAGTAAAAGACAGAAGAAGCGAAACAAAGAAACAGAAGAAGTAGAAGACGGAAGAAGTAGAAACACAGAAGAAGTAGAAGACAGAAGAAGCGAAACACTGAAGAAGTAGAAGACAGAAGAAGCGAAACACAGAAGAAGTAAAAGACAGAAGAAGCGAAACACAGAAGAAGTAGAAGATAGAAGCAGTAGAAACACAGAAGAAGTAGAAGACAGAAGAAACAAACACAGAAGAAGTAGAAGACAGAAGAAGCGAAAGATAGAAGAAGTAAAAGACAGAAGAACCGAAACACAGAAGAAGTAGAAGACAGAAGAAGCAAAACACATAAGAAAACGCAGACAATACAAAGCAGAAGATACGCAAGTACGTCGATCAGTTAGTTAGTTGGAGTTAGTTACATAACTCAACTAAATAGCGGTTTTTAAGAATCAATAAGCAGTTATCAAGAATCAAGAAGAGGTTATCAAGATTCGAAGAAGCGGTTGGAGACTTAGGCTATAAATACTGGTCGCAGTCGAAGACTAAATAATTTTTAGACAGATCTTTGATTCTACAACTTTTGAGCATTCAAGTGTATACTTAAAATTCTATAGTGCGATACTGTAGAGCTAAACTACTGTAATAATAGCTCACGATATCTTTCTAGTGAGAGAAAGAAAAGGCTAAGAGCCTGGAGAGGCTAAGATAGCTTAAAAAGAATACTTAGTGTACAAGACCTGAAGAGGCTCGAGAAGGAGAAAGAATACTTGTACATTTGTGAAGTATAGTGAATACTCAGAAGAAATCTGAGAACTGGACGTAGCCCACAGTTTGGGGTGAACCAGTATAAAATCGCAGTGTCTATTCTCTATGTCTCAACTTAGTATATTTTGTTCTTAAACAAGTATATGGAAGTTATTTGCGATTTAACTCATAACAATTTTTATTAGTTATTTTCTTTTAACAAGTTAGAGAAGTTCTTATCAGAAATACAAAGAATTTGTATTTGCGAAAAGAATACACAATTCAACCACCTTCTTGTGTATATCTTATATTGTATGTAATTTCTATATTAACGTGTGATTTACTTCAATTGGTATCAGAGCTCAGTTTCCAATAATCACCTTTACAAAGTGAAGACAAAGGTCCATGGCTGAATCACATGTTTTTATAGCTCAAGGTGCCTCTGTCATAAGACCTCCTGTGTTTAATGTTGAAGATTATCATTATTTGAAGGACAGGATGTGGCTCTTCATAGAATCCACACACGTTGATCTTTGGGATATCATCGAGAATGGACCGCACGTACCAGTAGATGATGAAGGAAATATCATCCCTCGTAACAGATGGTCAGCCGATCACAAAGCCAGATTTCAACTAAATTCAAAGGCCAAATTCTTTTTGAGTTGTGCTTTAAGCATAAGTGAGTATGATAAAGTTCATGGATGCGAAACTGCCAAGGAGATGTGGGACAATGTATCTATCGCACATGAAGGCACAAATCAAGTGAAAGAGTCCAAGATCAGTATTCTTGCACATCAGTATGAGCTTTTTAAAATGAAAGAAGATGAGTCTATTAATCATATGTTTGGACGATTTCAAACTATCATTAATGGGCTTAAATCTCTTGGGAGAATCTACGACAATCAAGACCATATGAGGAAGATTCTCAGAAGTCTACTGAAAAGATGGAGACCTAAAGTCACTGCAATACAAGAAGCCAAGGACTTGAGTAAACTGAAGCTAGATGAATTGCTTGGTTCTTTGAAGATACATGAAGTAGAGCTTGATGTTGAAGACAAACTGAAAAGAGATAAATCTATACCTTTAAAGGCTGGTCAGAAAAATCACAAGACTCAGAGAAATAGAAGTTCTTCTTCAAAAGAATTAAAGATAGAAGAAGCCAAGAATAATGACACCAGTGAATCTGATCAAGATTCAAGTGAAGAGGATGACGAATTATCTTTCATTTCAAGGAAGATCATAAAGATGTGGAAAAAGAAAGCAAGAGGAAATAAGAATTTTTCTTTCAAGAAAAATAGCAAAGAAGAAGTCAAGAATGACAAGACCTTTATCATTTGCTACGAGTATAACAAACCAGGACACTACAAGTCTGAATGTCTGATGCTTATAAGAGAACTGAAGAAGAAGAAAGGAAACAAAAAGAGTATGATGGCAACTTGGGAAAATTTGGATTCATCTGAATCTAATTCTAATTCAGAAGCATCAGAACAAGCAAATATATGCTTGGTAGTCGAAAAAGAAGGTGATGAGGAGGTAACTTCTAACTTTAATAAACTTCAAGATGCATATTTAGAATTGTTAGGAGATTCACATGCTATACTGAAGTAGTATAGATCCTTAAAAAGGAAGTTTGTTGAAAACTTGAGGAACACGAAAGTATTAGAAAATGAAAACTTTTGTCTTAAGAAATAAATAGACGATATGAAGAAAAAAGTTTCTATTGATAGATCTGAGAAAATTAGTCAGTTGAAACAACGGATTAATTCTCTTTCAGTAGATTTATCAAACTTTACTGAAATTATGAAGAAAATGAATGATATGCTTGGAAATTATCGACACCCTAATGATAAGAGTGGTCTAGGTTTTACGAAAAGCAATAGTAGTTACAAAAAGAAGTTTGTTTCTTATAAAAAGAAATTTCATCAGTCTTCTTTTTATTCTATGAATATTTCTAAGACTAACCCTAAAGGACCCAAGAAAATCTGGGTACCTAAAAAGGATATAATATCTACTGTAGATCTCCTTCCTTGGAAAAAGCAGCCAACACCAATGGTATTTAGACAGTGGATGCTTGTGACACATGACGGGAAGAAGGTCTATGTTCCTAGATCTTCAAGATAAGAAGGTAGGATCAATAACTTTTGGAGACAACCAGCAGGGCAAAATAGTCAGAATCGGTAACGATTCCTTTGCAAGTATTGATAATGTTCTACTAGTTGAAGGTTTAAAACATAATTTGATTAGTGTCAGTCAACTATGTGATTCTGGTTTTGAAGTATCCTTTAATCAAAACTCTTGTGTAGTTAAAAACAAGGACGGTTCCATATTCTTCTATGCCAAAAGACGAAACAATCTTTATAAGATCAATTTAGAAGATTTGCAAAGTCAAAATATTTCTTGTTTTATATCAACAGATGAAGAAAAATTGATTTGGCATACAAAGCTAAGTCATGTTAGTTTCAAACATATTTCCAAGTTGATTAAACATGATTTGGTTAGAGGTTTACCAAAAATAAGTTTTAACAAGGATTTCTTTTGTGAGAGTTGTCATAAAGGAAAATAAGTTAAAACGTCTTTTTGTTCCAAAAATGTTGCAACTTCATCTAGACCTCTAGAGTAAGTAGTAACAAAGCTAGATTAGTAGCTCAAGGCTATAATCAGCAAGAAGGAATAAACTATAATGAAACTTATGCTCCTGTAGCTAGGTTAGAAGCAATTAGGATTTTGCTTGTATATGTTGTCTGTCATGATATAAAGCTGCTTCAAATGGACGTGAAAAGTGCCTTTTTGAATGATTTTATAGATGAAGAGGTTTATGTAAAGCAACCTCCTAGTTTTGAAGATCCTAAGAAACCAGACTATGTCTATAGACTTCACAAAGCTTTATATGGCTTGAAACAAGCTCCTCGACTTTGGTATGATCGTCTAAGTTATTTTTTGATTAAAAATTGTTTTAGTAGAGGAAATGTAGATAAGACTTTGTTTAGAAAATGCATTGAGAATGATTTCATTATAGTACAGATATATGTTGATGATATTATTTTTGGTGCAACGTCTAAGAAGCTTTGTTCCAGTTTTGAAAAAATGATGAAAAGTGAGTTTGAAATGAGCATGATGTGTGAATTAAAATTCTTTCTTAGTTTACGAGTTATGCAAACCAAAGAAAAGATTTTTATTCATCAACAGAAGTATATTAAAGAACTTTTAGTCAAATATGGTATGGATAAAGTAAAACCGACGTCAACTCCTATGCATCCTTCAACTCTTTATCTAAGGATGAAGCAGGTAAGAAGGCTAATCAAACTCTTTTTAAAGGAATTATTGGTTCTTTACTTTACCTTACAGCAAGCGGACCTGAAATTTTGTTTAGTGTTTGTTTGTGTGCTAGATTTCAAGCAGATCCTAGAGAATCTCATTATATAGCTGTTAAAAGAATCTTGAGATATCTATTAGGTTCTACTGATCTTTGCTTAATGTATGAGGAAGGTAAAGATTTCAGGTTAATTGGCTACTGTGATGCTGATTACGCTGAAGATAGGATTGATAGGAAGAGTACAAATGGAGGATGTCACTTTTTTGGCCATAATCTAGTTTCATAGTCTAGTAAGAGGCAAAGATCAATTGCTCTATCTACTGCAGAAGCTGAATACATATCATCTGCAAGTTGTTGTTCACAGAATTTGTGGATTAAGTATCAGTTAGAAGATTATTCAATACAAGAAGAACAAATCCCAATCTTCTGTTACAACACAAGTGCTATCAACCTATCAAAGAATCCAATACAACACTCAAGGGTAAAGCATATCAAAGTAAGGCATCATTTTCTGTGAGATTATGTTCAGAGGGAAATTGTCAATTTACAGTTTGTTGAGACGAATCATCAATGGGCAGATATATTCACTAAGCCCTTGAATGAAGAAAGATTCAAAGAAATTAGACGAAACTTGAATATGGTACTGTTGAGTTATAAATTTTCTGACACGTCATGACCCAAAGGAAGTTACAGAAGGAAGATAAAAAGTCGTAAGTTTTCAAAAGCACAGTAACTGTAAGTTACAGACGGTAATTTTTGAGATGGTAGTATAAAAGAAAAATCTTCTCAAAAGTTTCAGAACATCATCGACTTGAGAATACTCTTGAATACTTCTGAAACCGACGCGTACAAAGCTCTCAAACAAAAAACTGTTCATTACTCCTGATTTCAAGCCCTTTCGATTACATTCTCATCTTCAGAGACTAATCTCATTACCTTGAGAAAGTTCCTACTGTTTAAAGAACATAATGGATCAAACTATGATTTATGCAAGACTTATTGATTTCGACTCCTGGAAGAAGAATCAGATGGACATTGAAGCAGAAGTCGAGGTAGCTGGATGGAAAAACTTCTTTCAGGTTCGTGAAGTAGTTTATTTGAATGAAGTTTATGAGTTCTGAAAGAATATGAAAGTATTAGACGATACTGTAGTATCAATGGTGGATAGACTGTCGGTTATTGTGAAATTGGAGCTAATAAAAAAGGTCAGTGGATGTCCTTGTGTTGGAGAAGAGGTGTCTCACAACACTAAATAGATGACTGAAGGCCTTGTAGAGAAGGCACATGTCAATTGACAACTAATCGATAACTATATGGATGTAGTGACCCAAAGGACAAGAAGGCAGCAAATCTTGTTCCGAAGGCTAGAGTTCTACATACAATACTCTTTCATTGTATTCTACCAAGAACCGGATCGAAGAATGTTGTGACAAACATAGATGAACAATGTTTGTTCTATCTTCTCAACCATCAACCAATCAATCTTCCGCACCTAATTTTGGGGTATATGATGAAGACAAAGAGGGATTCCAGTGCCTTACCATATGGAATAATATTAACAAGAATCTTTAGAGACTCTGGAATTCTTCTGGACAGAGGAAACAGGGTGAAGATGAATATCAAAAGCATTATAAATGCGTCTACTATAAGTAGAATGGGGTTGAAAACTCAAGAAAAGGAGGAAACAATTTCTATGGAGAAAGCAAGGATTAAGGGGGAGCGCATAGTTAGCCGTAGTGAAAATGTTACTCCCACAGAGAGGAAGAAACCTCAACCCTTAGGAAGAATGCTTTCAGAAGAAAAGAGAAATAAATCGTCTGAGGTAGTAGTTAAAAATAAGATGATTTTACAAAAAGAAGGAAGCCAGGTGCATCTATCTGAGAAACAAGTGTAGTTAAAAAGAAAATGAGAGACACTTGATACTGAGAAAATTAAGAAATCAAGAAGATCATCAAGGTTACTTACTCTCCGACAAAAAGAGCAAAAGAGAGGAAAAAAATTAATTCCTGGTGAAGATTTTGAGAAGGTAGGAAAAGCACCTCAGACAACTAGGTCTTTGGTCTCATTCTTGCAATAACAACAACCAAAGTCAACAAAAGAGACCGAGATTAAGAGGAAGTTAGAGTTTGAGAAGAAGAGACCCCCACTACAACAACCTTCTAGACTGGTAAAAGAAAATAGAAGTTGAAGACCAGTCAGAAAGAGAGTACTTCAACTAGTGGTAATCAGAAGAAAAAATCAGTTGATTCTCTTGGTCCTATTAGAAAAGAGGACTTGCAAATGAAGGTAATAGAAGAAATTGTACTTGCAAGAAGCAGAAGCTCAATCATTATAAGAGAACCTGTTCAGAGGATAATCAAGGTACAAGTTCAACCTATCTTGGTCAATAATCGGTCTATACATCTTCTAAATCATGAAGAGAGAAGATTATATGGGATTCTGAGAGATGAAAAATCAGAACCATATCCCTTGAAGATGACAAAGGATCGATATACCATCTACCCAGCTACAAGTAGAACACTGATCAAGATTGTACTTGATATTCAACCTAGAGCTGTAAACATTGTATGCAATGTAAAAAAATGGAAACAGAAGATGTAGCCTGAAGGAAGATCAGTTGATCTTACAGATGACCAGATACAAAAAGTAGTGAGAAGTATAGATGATGTATGTGATGCAGAACAACCAAGAGGCATCCATGTTTCACACCACATTTCAAAGGCATCAGGAAGTCATTGTACACGCTTCTCCACAGACAAAACTTCTCAGGTAGTTGGAAAGGTGACGAAAGGATGGTTTAGAACTATTATGGTTGGAGGTATCAGTTTCAACTTAGAAACTTTTGTGAACCCTTATCCATCTTAGACCTTTGAGTTCTATACCATCAATCAAAGATATCCTTCACCTTCTTCGCAAACCAATACCGAAGCTACTAAAACCTAATGACCTTGATCTCCCTGATGGAAAACAATTATTCAAACCTCCTATTTTGAAAATCATTGAATTGGATGGTGTTCCTTAAGAAACATATGCTGAACCAAACTTCTATCCGTCAGCTCAATGAGTTCCTACAATTGGGATGGAAGAAGTTAGTCAGTCTCAGAAGTGGAGTCTGGAAGCTTTAGTGAAGGAGACGGAAGAAATGCAAACTAATGTTGATGATTTAAGGGACTCCATTGGTGATCTATATAAGGAAGTAGCTTATCTTCGGGTGACAGTAGAACAAGACTTTAAGTTGATCAGGACTAACATACAACGAATTTTTTCTGAAATCATGCAATATCTGAAAAACAAACCTTTTTGATTAATAACAAATAGGGGGAGAAACAGAATATAGGGAGAAAAGAAGATTGAAGACGAAAGAAGAAAAGAAGAAAAATATAAGGGGAAGAAGAACAGAAGAACAGAAGGAAAAGAAGCAGAAGAAAGAAGATAGTATATGTGTATTTTGTTTCAGTTCGTTATTAATTATCTGAATGAAAATAGTTCATTCACTTTTATTTTTCTATATTATGATTATTTGTTATCATCAAAAAGGGAGAGATTGTTAAGTCAGGAGGACTTTACGATAATAAATTTTGATGACAATCAAATAATAATAATGTTAGAAATAAATGAACTAGTTTGATGACTGTGTTAAGCGTGTAGAAAAAGTAGAAAGACAGAAGAAGTAGAAAGACAAAAGAAGTAAAAGACAGAAGAAGTAGAAGACAGAAGAAGCGAAACATAGAAGAAGAAAAGACAAAAGAAGTGAAATACAGAAGAAGTAAAAGACAGAAGAAGCAAAACACAGAAGAAGTAGAAGACAGAAGAAACAAACACAAAAGAAGTAGAAGACAGAAGAAGCGAAAAACAGAAGAAGTAGAAGATAGAAGAAGCAAAACACAGAAAAAGTAAAAGACAAGAAGCGAAACACAGAAGAAGTAGAAGACAGAAGAAGTAGAAACACATAAGAAGTAGAAGACAGAAAAAACAAACACAGAAGAAATAAAAGACAGAAGAAGTGAAACACAAAAAAAGTAGAAGAGAGAAGAAGCGAAACACAGAAGAAGTAAAATACAGAAGAAGAGAAACACAAAAGAAGTAGAAGACAGAAGAAGCAAAACACAGATGATACAAAGCAGAAGATATGCAAGTACGTTGAGCAGTTAGTTAGTTGGAGTTAGTTACAGAACTCAACTAAATAGCGGTTTTCAAGAATCAAAAAGCAGTTATCAAGAATCAAGAAGCGGTTATCAAGATTCAAAGAAGCGGTCGGAGACTTAGACTATAAATACTGGTCGCAGTTGAAGACTAAATAATTTTAGAGAGATCTTTGATTCTACAACTTTTGAGCTTTCAAATGTATACTTAAAATTCTGTAGTGCGATAAAGTAGAGCTAAACTACTGTAGCAATAGCTTATGATATCTTTCCAGTGAGAGAAAGAAAAGGCTAAGAGCCTGGAGAGGCTAAGATAGCTGGAAAAGAATACTTGGTGTACGAGACCTGAAGAGGCTCGAGAAGGAGAAAGAATACTTGAACATTTGTGAAGTATAGTGAATACTCAGAAGAAATCTGAGGATTGGACGTAGCCTACAGTTTGGGGTGAACCAGTATAAAATCGCAATGTCTATCCTCTATCTCTCAACTTAGTATATTTTGTTCTTAAGCAAGTATATAGAAGTTATTTGCAATTTAACTCATAACAATTTTTGTTAGTTATTTTCTTTTAACAAGTTAGAGAAGTTCTTATCATGAATACAAAGAATTTGTATTCGCGAAAAGAATACACAATTCAACCCCCTTCTTGTGTATATCTTATATTTTACGTAATTTCTATATTAACGTGTGATTTACTTCACTTACAAGTCTATTTACACGCTCACGAAGGGCCACCAGCGGGCCGGGTCGATCCTGGTCTGTCTATATTTTTTAAATAAAAAATACAAAACGACACCGTTTTGTCCAAAATGGTCAGGCCAACCTGTGGCCTTTGCGGGCCCGTGGCCCCATGACCAGCCAAACCCGGGCTAAAAATGGGCCGAGCCGAAATTGCCATCCCTATCCAATGTGTACGAGAAGACTCTCTCTCCCTGATCCTCTACGTCTGTTGGTAGAATTATGTTTTGAAATGGACATTGCCTTGGGTGATGTCCAATATTGCTGCCAACGACTCCATATTTCTTCATAAATATAAGGAGGTTATACACTAGTCTTATATATCGCACCAACAAAGTCTCTATAACGTATACGAGCTCGTCTCTCTCATACTTTATAAATAACCACGTCAAAATTAAAATCTCAAAAAAAATTCTTTTTGAAAAAAGGGAAATATACGATAAGTACTTATAACGTACAACATTTATCTAATTAATGTATAAAATTAACTAAAAAAAATATATTTTTGTACCTCAAACTCCTGATAATAAAAATCTTTTGTCGCATAAAAGATATTCTTCCATATATGACTCTCAAGATCAATCTTCACCTTGAATTTGGATGTCATATTTTCTAAGCACAGTCTAGACGGAATCAACCTAATTTAAAAACAATTTTGTATCGTTTTTAAATTTAAACTAATAACTTAATTATAAAAATATGGTGTTTCATGTATTTTCACTAACAGATTGTTAACAATTGTGATGTAACTTCTTCAATTAACTCCCTCAGCCCCAGGCTAGAGGCTGCTTCCTTCATCCACATCATTTACTCCTAATATCTCTGTCGGAATAGGGGTAGTAGATGGTGTAGCAATAGGTTCGAAAGGTGATGTCTCATCTGCAAGTGTAGTAGCTGGAGATACATCATCTAATTCTGTTGCAGCTGTAAAATGTGATGCTTCACTGGAAAGTAACTGGCTCCAAATCCTGATCTGAACCTTGGTCACATCAAAAAAAAACTTTCTCTTTAGTGACATATTTTAACTTGAAATTTATATTTTAATGAATATTCCAGAAATATAACAATTTCAATTCAATATATAACAATATATTGTTGATTCAATAATTGATTTATTGAATATAATATTATATTACAAACAC
>JANZXR010373209.1:0-18792 GCA_027575705.1 Erythroxylum echinodendron
GTCTTGTAGCTATTGAAATCTTATTTTGACATTTAATTGGGCTCCACTTTATTTATTAAAAAGTCTAGACCATTATATGAGGGGCCCACTTCATTTATTAACAAAAAAGAAGACCTAGACTTACCTTAAAAGAGAAATGATGGCAGACTTTAGGAGAAAAGGGAGTAGCGGCAGAAGCAAAAAGAAGAGAAAAAAAGGGAGTAGCGGCAGAAACAAAAAGAAGAGAAAAAAGTGAACAGCGGCAGAAACTTGGAGACTTAGAAAAGAGACGTCGGAGGCAACTTTTGGGGAAGAAGACAGAACAATAATTCTCAATCAGCTTTATCTTTTAATATAGTTATGCGTGGCTAACTTTTTATTCTAGATAAGGTACTTTACGTTTGATATATGTAGTTCGTGAGACTCCTTTGATTTAATTGTTTTCGTTTATCTCTTATGTTTATTTAATCTCCGTGCTTTAATCGATTTATTATTGTCGAGTTTGTTGATTAAATAGGCCTGTTAATTGATTGACTTGATAATAAATTGCCGAATAGATTAATTAATCCATGATTGCTATCTATCGAAGTGGCGTATTAATTTCAATTAAGAAATTAATGAGATTAAATAATTTAGTCTAAATAGATTACAGCTTTTCCGATTCTATTGACTAAGACAAGGGTCCATTAGAGCCTACGGCTGCCATAGATTATATTCTGCGGAGCTTTACTTGGAAATAGTCTAATTGGTTAGGGTAATAATCTGCGGAGCTTTACTCGGGGTTATCGAATAATTACGAATGGATTGGTTGATATGTGTTGTTCACTGTCTGCTATAACTTTGTCCATAAGAATGAACGAAATTTATATTTTTGAGTCTATGATCGAATTACAGTATCAAACGGGAGAGTACCTTGGCTAGGATTTTCTTTATATTATTTTCAATCTTTATTTTTAATTTCTTTCTGCGTGATTTTATGTTTTAAAATTAATCATCTCCAAATCAATTCTTTTTACAATTTTATTTTATTTATTTATTTATTTATTTTTAGTTTTATTTTTATTTTTGATTTCACATAAATAACTAATTACTACATTGGTCTCTGTGGTTTGACCCTATTCACCACTTTACTCATTTAAGTGTTCTAGAGTAGGAATTTATTTTTGCTGGTTTGACACGCCATCAATGACATTGCATAAATCATGGCCAGACAAAGACTCCTTGTGCGCAGAAGTGTACAGGTTATGTAGAAACCTGAGGGACCTTATGATTCCAAATTTATCTCCTCTAGGGCTCTGGGGGGTGGGGTCTTAAGAGCTTAGGATCTAATAAAATTGGGATACATAATGTATTAAAAAACAAATTTTAAATGGAGAAGAAACCTTAAAAATAATCAATAGTGAATCAAGGATACTGAACTAATAAAATTTTCATTTTTCAGATTTTGTTAAAATAGTCTAGAGTAAGTGAAAAATGTGTTAAAAATGGTGTAAAGTGAATATAAATAGAGTCATGGTGTGAAAGAGTAGATCATCCATCTTCTAGCTATATTTTTCAACTTCTTAAATTTCTCTTTTTCTAGATATAGTTGCAAGAATGACCATTATTAACTTAAGTCTTTTATTATTGGTTAAAGGAATTGAAAACATTTTTGGAACTTTGAAGATTGAGAGACAATCGGATGTAATTGTGAAGTATTTCATTTATTCACGTATTAGATTTTTTTTCTATGCTTTTATTTTTTGATTATTTTCGATTGATTTTTAACATAAGCAATTAGTTTATTGATCAAAATAATCGTTAGCTATATTAAAATTTGAATACGTAGAAATTCAATTATTTTAATCATATATAGAAACTAAAAAATTTAATTTGTTGCCTCATAAATTTTTACTTCTATGAAGAGTAGTTAACTAAATTAAATGCTACCGTAGATGTTATATTATCTTGTTTCGATGGTCTTTCTTTTCTTAAAGTTTTTAAACAATAAGAGTAAATTAAATTACTTGTTTTCCGATTAACTAATCATAAGAAAAGACGAATATTTAGTATCACATCGAATATAAGATTTGATAAAATAATTATTTTTGCGTCAATGATCAATTATAATTTCAAGGGGTAGAAGCAATTGTAAATTAAGATTGGTTTTATTAAAAATCTTATTTTATTATTCTTTATTATAAAATTCTACAACTCTCCTACTGTCAATTCAACGTGATCCTCCTAAATAAGATTGTTGAATAAGAGTAAGAACACTACAACGAGGTTACAACTTATTATTTTCGTTAAGTAATTTATTTAAAATATTTAATTCATAAATTATTTAGTACACATGTAAAATATAACCATTATAGATTCTATTGACATAAAAATTTATATGATATAAAACACACAAAATTCGTCCTTTAAGAAAAAAGCACACTATGAGATCATCCTGAACTTTAAAAAACTGTAGTGATTACGGATTCTCAGGTCCTATTCATGGCATAAAAACAATAGAAAGATAAAAATCGCTTCAAATTTTATTGTATCATTTGATGCCTATGTATAGGCTTGTACATAGCTTGGAAAACAGAATGTAACAGATTACAACTATGAAGTAACGACTTTCTGTTAGAGTAAATAAAGAAAAAGAAAAAAGTAATTGAAAAGAAGAAAACTTGGAGAGAGTATCCATCACAGGAAAGAGGCTAAGTAGTCTTTTGAGCCTTAGAATTAGTCCAGTCCAGAGGTGAAGCCCAACAAAAAAAGGGGGCACCGAGTCTTCCAAGCACAGAACTCATATTGTTTGAGGAACCTAGGGTTGAGCATCATCGAAGCTCTCTCGAGAGCTTAATACGCTACTGCAAGTTGGGCAGTACACGTCATGGAGAACGCCTAGTTTGAGTTTGAGGGTGTCGAAGGAAGAGAAAAGGGGAGCCTTCGTGAAGATGTCGGCAAGATGGCCACGGGAGGCGACTGGAAGGAGGTGAAGAACGCCAGATTGAACTCCTTCATGAACCAGGTGACAATCAATTTCTATATGTTTTATTCTTTTGTGGAAAATAGGGTTTTCAGCAATATGAATCGCTGACTGATTATCACAGTATAGATAAGCTGGTTGTGGATGATCGACGTCTAGATCGGAGAGGAGATATGAGAGCCACTGCAATTTGCAGGGCAGCGGTGGCGAGGGTGCGATACTCAACTTCAGAAGAACTTCTGGAGATAATAGGTTGCTTCTTCATCTTACAGGATATTAGCGAGGCTCCTAAGAATACATAATAGTCAGTGATGGATTTGCAGGAATCTGGATAAGTCCCCCAATCAGAGTCAAAAAAGGCTTGAATCTGGAGAGGATCGTCACTACGGAAGAGAACACCTTAACCCAGAGAACCTTTGAGGTAATGGAGAACATGATGAGTAGCTTGAAGATGTGACACGGTGGGCTTAGTGAGGAATTGCAAAAGTTGTTAGATGGCAAAGCAGATGTCGGGCCGTGTGGTGGTCAAGTATATGAGCTTCCCAACTAAGCAACGGTAGGAGGTGACGTCGTTTATGGGTTCTCCTTTAGCGGTAAGTCTTGTGTTTTGGATAATTGGTGTAGATGTTAGTTTTGCATGAAGGAAACCTGTTTCTTGAAGAAGATCAATGATGTATTTGTGTTGGCACAGGTTAATACCAGAGGAATAACTGGCTAGTTCAAGACCTAAGAAATATTTGGCGGGTCCCAAGTCTTTGATCTTGTAGGTGGCATCGAGGAACTGCTTTGTGGATTGAATGAGCGCAAGGGAGTTGCCAGACAGAAGAACATCATCAACGTACACAAGAAGGAAGATGAAGGCATGATGGTCCCACTTTTTGAACATTAAGGAATCGAAGGACGATTCAGTGAAGCCATTGGATAGAAAAGCTGAGGTTAGTTTAAAATGCCACTGTCTGCTGGCTTATTTGAGGCCATAGATACTCTTTTTGAGATGACAAACCATATCCGAATGAGGTAAGGGAAGGCCTTCATATGGTTTCATATATACTTCTTCATTTAGTTCACCATGTAGAAATGCATTGTTGATTTCTAATTGGTGTAAGTGTAATTGTTTTGAAGTTACCAAGGCTAGCAATACTCGAATAGTGGTGGTTTTGTGGACCTATTTGCAGTCAACTGCTAGTTTGTTTGGAGGTAAGAAAGCAAGCTCCCGTGTATGGTTATCTTGTAAAGCTTTTAGTTCTGCCTACATCGCATCTCTCCATTCTGGATGTTTGATTGCTTCCTTATAGGTTCTATGTTCTTTAAAGGATGTGAGTGTAGTGGAGTAGACTTGGTGTTGAAGGGATATATTGTTATAGGTGAGAACAGAGGACATAAAATGAGGAGAAGTATGAGGTAGTGTAGGATAGTCATAGTTTGTAAGGTAGGCAGGGGGATGAGAGGTTCTTGTTGAACAGTGAAGAATTGGAGGTGAAGGTGAAAGAGAGGGAGGAGGGGATATAGGTGGTGGTAAAAGGGAGGGAAGGGGATCGGTAGAAGATGGAGAGGACGGGGTAGGTAAAATGGGAGAAGGAGAGTAGGCGTTTGCTAGTGAGGTAAGATAGGGAAAATGATCTTCATAAAAAATGATATCTCTAGATAGAAGGAAGATCTGGGCAGACAAGTCATAAACTTTATAACTTTTAGTACCTGCAGGATAACCAAGAAAAAACAAGAAACACACATTTTCTTGCCCTGGTATCGAACTAACCTCTATTTGCTTTGGTAGTGGAAGCAAAACAGAGGCAGTCAAATACCTTTAAGGGGGCAAGGTTAGGGTTAGTGTCAAAAAGAACATAATAGGGGGATTTATGAGATAAGAGAGGTGAGGGAACTCTGTTGATTAGATAGACAGCATGAAGAATACAGTCAGACTAGAATTTAGTGGGTAGATTAGCTTGAATTTTTAAAGCTCTGGCTACATTAAGAATATACTGATATTTTATTTCAGCTTTACCATTTTGCTGTGGTGTTTCAATACAATTGGTTTCATATAAAATGCCATTTTCTTTGTAATAGTTTGTCATTGAAAATTCTAGGCCATTGTCACTACAAAATCGTTTAATGTGCTTACCAAATTGTCTTTCAACACAAGCACAGGACCCTTTAAGTAAGTCTCGAGCTTTTGATTTTTGTTTCATCATGTAACCCGAGTCATTTTGCTATAGTCATCCATAATGGTTAGGAAAAAAAACTTATATCCTAGAGCAGATGGTGTATAGTAGGGGGCCCATATATCGACATGAATAAGATCAAAACAATAATTAGCAGTTGATAAACCGGTAAAGAATGGTAATTTATTTTGTTTGGCAAAATGACAGACATCACATTGTTTAATAAATTGAAAAGTAACAGAAGGATCAGATTTAGATAGACTTTTGAGTCTTTGATTAGACAAGCGTCCTAGTCTTTTATGTGATAAGTTGTCCTGGTGTGTTGAATTGGTACATAAAAGGGAGGTGAAGTCATGGGGAGGGGGAGCGAGATGATATAATCCACTGATTTGTTTAGCAAAACCAATTGTCTTCAATGAATTGGTCTCCTGAATTTGGCATGAGTCAAAAAAAAAGTTAGTCGACATTGAGAATCTTTAGTGAGTTTACTGATGGAAATAAGATTGAAAGAGAAAATAGACACAAAAAGAACATTTGTGAGAGTGAGAAAAGAAATGTGGACAGTCCCAATGTGTGTGACAGGAATAAAGGCATTATTTGGTGGTCGGATTATTAAATTGTCTATTTGTCCTGCTGGTAGAAAAATGTTCTAAGGAGCAAATAATTTGGTTTGTAGCATCGAAATCAAGGAGCCGCGTGGATGACCATAAAACAAAAAGTAAGACTGAACTTGGAATACCTTGTTGAACACTAGAAATTGTATTGACATAAGAAGTGCTGACTGGTTTGCTTTTGACATCTCTTTCGCAATGTAGAAGTTAGAGTAGCTGAGAGTATTGTTCTGCATTAAGGTGATAACCTGTGTAGTCCTGAGATGGTTCTGAGACAAGTGGATCAAAAAAATCAACCGCAACATTGTCCAGGTTAGTTTCAACTTGGCTAATAGCTTTAAATTTGGGCTAATGATTGTTTTTAGTAGAATAAAAGTTTGTGGGGTTTTGAGAAAATTTGGGTGGGTAGCTATGTTTGCAATAACATTTAGCTTCTATGTGGCCACTGTTGCCACAAAACGAACACACAAGTTTTTTGTTGGGATAGAAAGAGCGTTTGGGGTTAGATTTAGTATAAAAAGCTTGGGGTTTAATAGAGGGTGTGGGGGTGGAGTGCTGGAGGGTAAGAATTGTCTTTCATGTTGGGCAACCATGGCAAAAACCTTTTAAATGTTAGGCAAGGGGTCCATAAGCATGATGTGAGATTAAACAGTTGAAAAAGACTCACTCAAACCTCTAAGAAATCGGATGACACAATCACCATCTTGATAGGATTTTATAGTGTCTAAGAGAGCACAGGAACATTGTGGTTGACAGCTACATTTAGGTAGAGGTCTGAGATTGAAGAATTCATCCCATGACATTTTGAAGTGGCTGTAGTAGTCTGAAATAGAGAGGGTTCCTTGACGGAAAGTGTATATTTCCTCTTGTAGATCTCATATTCTGAAGGAGTCAGCTTGAGAAAATCGTCCTTCTAGGTCCTTCCAAACATCCAATGCTGAATAAAACTATATCACACTTTATGCTATTGATTCAGATACTGATCTTAAGGGCCAAGATAGAACCATTGTATTGCATCTTTCCCAATAAACAAGTGAGGGATCATCTTTGTCGGGTATGAGTATGGTACTATCAATAAATTTTAGTTTGTTTTTTGATAGAAGGGTCATTTGCGTAGACCTTACCTATGGGTAATAATTAGTACCCGTGAGAGGGGAAGAAACAAGAATGAGAGAGGAGTTTTTATTAGGATGTAGATAATAGGGACTAACTGGATGATCCTCTGGTCTGTAATTATTCTGACTTTATTTGCAATGACATAGGCATATGAGAGGCCTGACATGACAAAGGAATGAAAAAGGAAGAGAACAGAAAAAGAAAAAGAGAGGCTGGTGTGGTGCTTCTAGATAGCTGATGACGAAGAAGAAACAGGAAGCCAAAATAAAGAGCTACTGTGGAGCTCTGATACCATGACAAAAAAATAGTAGGAAGATAAAAATGGCTTCGAATTTTATTGTATCGTTTGATGCTTATGTGTAGGCTTGTACATAGCTTGGAAAACAGAGTGTAACAAATTACAGCTATGAAGTACCGACTTTCTGTTAAGAGTAAATAATGAAAAAGAAAAAAGCAATTGAAAAGAAGAAAACGTGGAGACTGGAGATAGTAGGTGAAGTGGACCAATATAGGAAAGAGGCTAAGTAATCTTCTGAACCTTAGAACTGGTCCAGTCCAGAGGTGAAGCCCAATAGAAAAAAAGGGGGCACCGAGTCTTCCGAACACAGAACTCATATTGTTGAGGAACCCTATTGAGAATCGTCGATGCTCTCTCAAAAGCTTGATAGTTCAAATTTACTATTTACTAGAAAGTATGAAGAGAAGGTCTTGGTCCACGATAAAGTTAAGAGCAGGTCTTGGTCCACGATAAAGTTAAACAGAAAGGGAATAAAGATGGTTTTGCTTTTGCTTTCGATTATTAGCTAACGTGTATAGCATGACGTAGATTTTTCTTAATGACGATGAAAATTAAAGTTATTATTAAATCATCAGATAATTGCGGTAATAATTTATAAATTATGTTTTTATTTGATTAGTTTTAAAGCCAATTAAAACGTTTTAAAAATTAAACTGATTCGATCAGTTTAATAGAAGAAATCTTGAACTAATTAATTTTTCGGTTTGATTTAATTTAATAATTTTTAAATTAAAAACTTTAAGTTTATTAATTAATTAACCAGTTTTTGTAAACTAATCAGTTTTTATAAAGTAAAAGAAACAGATTAATTTTCATTTAACAGTCTTATTTTTTAATTAAACTTTAAAATTTTCAATATATACAGATAGTCTTTTCTGACAATCTAATACCAGTTAAATCTTTTAACCCTTAAATTTTTTGTCTTAACTTCGGTTCTATTTTTAAAAACATTGCTTGGAATCTAGTCAATGTTTAATTAATAAGAATTGAATTGGTTAACAACTTAGAATCAAATAATCAAATACTTGGAATAAGATAATTTGTCAAGGTTTAATTAATTAAGTCAAATAACGTTTACTTGTGAGGTCATTATATAAAAAACGTTCTTAATTTTATGAACATCATTATATTAAGAATCAAATAATCTTGTATTAAGTCAAAAGCTTATGTAGTTTCTATTTTTTATATAATTTTGATTTTTTTAAAATTACTCATTGCTTAGTTAGCAAACTACTTTATTACTCCTTAACTTATTGATAGTTCAAAAAAGAAATATTACTTTTTAATCATTTTCAAAATAAGTTTAGCCTACTTTAAAAATACATAAGTTACTTCTTAAATGATACTATTAAATAAATCTCTTATTAAAGTATTCTTTTCATCACTATATGTTATAAAATCAAAATGCAGATAATAACTATAGTTATAATAAATTACCTCATTTTTGATGTAGAGGGACCCTTTATACAATTTTTTTGATAAAGTGACCCTTTATACAATTTCAATACATTGTATAAATTGTGACTTCTGTGGTTTAGAATGACTATAATTATATTCACATTGCCTATAGTAACTGAAATAATTTATACTTGTAATATAACTCCCGATTCATAATTAAGAATTTAATGTCAATCATAACAAATTTACTCTTCCTATTTTAGATAACAATTTCGAGGGTGCATAAGAACAATATATAGCAAAATTAGATATAATATTTAGTAGTTAATTAATCATAATTGTAGCATTGATTAATGGCGGGACCAACAAGTGCCTAGTCTTGTCATTCTTGTCGTTTTTCTCTCATTTTGTTTTTTATGTACTTCCATTACGAATTTGCCTTGTCTCTCCAACCAAGGCATGACTAGATGCTTTGTCTCGTTATGTAAATTTCTTTTCCAACTTTCGAGGCATCCAAGTCTTCCAAAGTTCCAAATTATAATTCTTATTCGAACGTTTATGACCGCTGTCTTCTTCATGCCCTTCCACTGTTTTCATCTTTCAAATCCTTCTTATGCTTTGAATTTAGCAATTGACGTGCCCATAATTATAAAACAAGTCACTATTTATAGTATGATTTTGATAAAATATGTCTGCTATATTTTGATTTGTACAGATTATAATTATTTTTAATTTTAGATTGTATATAACACATACTGACATATAAAATAATTCACAATAATTTTAAATAATTTATCATTGCATATGTAAATTTAGATTATTAGATATCGAAATTTTTCTTAAACTATTTTGATATTTAATTAAGAAAAAAATAGAAATTTTAAAAAAATAAAATAACATATCTTTATGCTAAAAATAAGAAAAAGATATGTTTGCTAGCAAGTGAATAAATATAACAATTTAAATATAACCAGAGGTTCGATCTGGCGTTCCTGCACAGGCTGTGCGTTAGATACTTTTGTCCGTGCTTTTCTAGATTTTGCTTCTTTTTTTAGTGCTTTAGAAATAAAACAAAAAAAAATCTATTAACACAAAATAAAAAGAAAAATAAAAATGTCCATTTTAACCCAACAATCAATCACCTAATATTACTCTGGGATTACTCCCCGATAACAATGTCAAGAAACTTGATGAATCTCCGCAAGTTCACGGGTCTCAAGTAGTATAGTAATAATATCGTCCCACATGGAGTAATTGCACAAGTACTAGGCTTGGATTATTTAATTAATTGGACTAATCAGCTGTATAAGATTTGGGATTTCAACTAAGAAATTTAACTATGAAGAATAAGTAAAACCAATGCTGAACAAAGATGTGAATATCTTTAGGGATTAATCCGAATAGAATGTGGTAAGCTTCAAGGACGGTTCTACTTTTAGCGTTTTCTATGGACTTTACATGGGATCGATTTATGAGGCAAATTTTGGTTGATAGGAGGTTAAGCCTAGAGTTTTTAAAATCCTTTTTCAAGGTATCAAAAGAGTATTATGCAATAATCCTAATCTACTATCGCAGCCTAGCAATCAAGCATAACCTATTAAGTTCTTTGCTAACCTGGGTTTCCTCTCATAAATTCAGTCTATGTCTAAATCTAAAATTTAAAAGTTCCCTGTTTT
The DNA here is from genome assembly GCA_027575705.1 of Erythroxylum echinodendron. Taxonomy (NCBI): domain Eukaryota; kingdom Viridiplantae; phylum Streptophyta; class Magnoliopsida; order Malpighiales; family Erythroxylaceae; genus Erythroxylum; species Erythroxylum echinodendron. Next base: position 10,200 of record JANZXR010373209.1, read on the forward strand.
GGGGTTCTGTTATCAATTTTCACTTATCAGTTATTCAATTAACAACTAATATCAAATAATGGTTGGCAAACTACAAAACAAGCAAAGTTAATCTCAAAACAGAGAAACCAAAACCAAGAAAACTATACTCATAAATCAAACCGAGATTCAATCCACAGAAAACTAATTAAAAATTTCAATCCCAACCTTGAAGCTTTGAGGAAGCTACTCACTCATAGTAGGATGAAGACCACATAAATCAAAGTCATCGAACAATATAGAAAGAGAAAAAACCATATATAAAAAAACGAATGGGTTTTGGAATCTTTGGTTGCGTCCCTCTCTGCGTTGTCTCTTGTAGCTCGCTGCGTGTGTCTTCGCGCAGGGGCCTCTCTTGATGGTGCGTCAGTGTAGTCCTCCCCTGGTGTGTGCGTGGTCGTTTTGGTGGTGTGCCCCTGATGGTACATCCTCTCGCTCTCTCCCCAAAATTTAGAACTTCCCCCGTAAAACCTCGCACCCCTCCCCCTCTGGCTTCTGCATTTTCTCCTTTTTCCCTTTGCGTTTTGCTTCCTTTCTTTCAGATGTCCTTTAATGCTTCTGCTTGGATCGTTTCAACCTTCCTTTAATGTGTCGTTTTACTTTGGACTCTACTTCCTTCATTTAACCGTTACTGTGGTCCTTTTCAACTAAAGTCAAGTGTATTTCTTATAAATTAAACAGAAACCACTATAAATACATATTCAGAGAAACTAAACAAATTAGCAAGTAAAATATGTATAAAACCTAATGACTGTACGCATAAACTAAAGGAAAAAGCCACTCATTCCAATGAGAAAATGCATTCAACACTATTCTACCTTCTTCACTAAGTTCAAATACTTTAATTAACGTATTCTCATAAGATACCACTCATTCACACAAGTTTTTTAAACATGAGAAAGGAACTCTCATCATCTGTTTATGAAAGTGAAATTACCATAAGTTCGAAAATAATATAATCTCCATTACCTAAATAGATATGTACAATCAAAAATCCAAAGTGCTTCGGATAGGATTAAAATGAAGCCTAAGGTTTAAGTTAGCTAATCAAGAAAAGGATATAAGAGAAATAAAAATATTCACAATTAGTTGAGCAATAACAAATAAATTAGAAAAACATTAGTCCACTCTTCGTTAAGTCTTCACCTTCTTTCAACCACCTCTTTTACTTCATTCTTTTTAAACAAAAGAGTCCGTGCCAAATTTTCAACACTTTATTTTCTTTTTTTTCACATTTTTACTTTTTAACCTTTTTTGAATTACAGCCAAGCTCCCTTTTTTACATTGCTTCTTTTATACATTTTTCCATTTTCCCTATACTTATTTCATTGCATCTCATTTGTAAAATATCAATATACAAGTAAAAACTCTACTAATTATGAATTAAAGAGTAAATACTTATTTTTCTTTTTAAGTTTAAGGTTATTTAGAAAATATTACAAAGAAAGAGCTTGACTTTTAAATTAGGCTAAAAAAGGGCGCACTAATATATTAATGTATAAAAGAGCTACAATTTAGCTTAAATTCAAATCCTAGATAGCTTTATCATTTTTAATGTTTATATGCATCTTATATATAACCTCAAAAAGATGAAATTCAAGTTCTATAAATTCATAATTAAAGAATGTATCTACGTAAGAAATTTTTTTTCATAAATGGTTAAATCCTTATAGGATCACTTATGTTCTTTAATTAACAAATTCATTTTGATATTATTCACAAAGTCAAGACTTGCGTAACGTCTGCTTAATTATAACATTTGCATAACATCTGCTTAGATATTGGGTTTTATATATGAACGGTACAACTGGATGGGACCAGCAACAACGAATTCCAAAGATTCACGCGTGTCTCGTCGTTCTGACATCACAACTTCCATATTTTACTGTTCACTAATGTTTTCTCTTTGTTTTTTTAAGGAAAAATAAAATTGAAAATTACATAATGAGTCTAGGAAAACAGATCTCCGATCTATCCTCTGTGAGGAAATGGTGGCACCCTATAGGTGTAGTGTCAAAATAGGTGACTCCAACATCTACATGTTCAGCGTAATGCGCCAGCCAGTCAACGCATTTGTTGCTCTGTCGATAAACATGTCGATGAACAACAGTCCAGTTCCGGTGGAACAACTCGTCTATACCCAGGACAATAGAGTTGTGGGTCTGAGCTCGGTCGTTTGCTGAGGAAAGGATGTTGATCACTGCTGCCGAGTCCACTTCAACTTCCACTCTGCGGTATCTCTGATTCTATGCCAGCGTAAGGCCAGTGTAGACTCCCTAAAGTTCGACATTGAGCGATGAGCACCAGCCGATGTTTTGAGAGAAGCCTCTGAGCCAGTTGCCTTCAGTGTCTCGAATAAGGCCTCCTGTCGTGGCTGAGAATGTGGATTGTTTGCTTGTGCCATCAATATTAAGTTTTACCCATCCAGGAGGCGGTTTGCTCCAACAAATCATGTGCTCTTGGCGAGGCCGGGGCCCGATACCAGCTCGACAGTGCCATTCAGCGGCCTAAAAAATCAGTCCTGCAAAAGACAATATGAGAAAATGAGGTGATGAAGGCCAAGTAAAATGCGCATCAAAGAGTGACTGATTGTGCTAGGTCCAAAGGAACCAACAAGTAGTTCCAAAAAGGATCGGCAATAATCTTATGGACAGTTGGCCCAAAACATGTCATCTAAGTTTGGATGAATTAATTCTCTAAATATGAGTCCAATCTAAAGTTAGATTAATTTAACTTGTTAATTGATACCAGACCAATTCAAGTCAAACTCATGATATTGAAGTAGACGGAGTTAAGTCAAACTCATGATATTGAAGTAGACGGAGTTAAATTTATAGTTAAAGTGTATTTTAAAAATTTGCGCTTCAAAATATATTTAAACTTGAGTTTTTCGACTCAATTTTTTCCAAAAACTTTAAAATGATAAATGAAAATCTTTTAAAATTTACATTTGATCAGGCTTAGTTTGACCGTCCTAACTCAATTGAGTTTTGGGCTGTTTGAGCTCCATTGATTTCAGATTCAAATCTAAGGCGAGCCCAATTAGAAATTTTGAACCCGCCTTAGACTTCTTGCCAAGCCTAGTTCAAATGGTACAAGAAGTTTGCTCATCCGATTGTTCAAAGAATGACACAAAAATTTGCAAGTGTCATACGACGGAGTTATTAGCTCGTCAAATCATTTTGTCAAAATACATTACTTACAAATTATTATGTGTATCCAATAATTTACTCAACGCACATTCTAAAAATAATGATTATGGTCAGGTCAGGGCTCTATTGCCCTACTCCAACAATCTGACCCACGCCTTCTTTCCTTTCCCACCTCCACTACGATGAGTTATTTCATTAGAGGGAATACTTGGTTTTTCCCGGCATATCTTCAATATTTGCAACCCCAGTATTCCCCCTCAAGCTGTCCTGATATAATCCTTTAGAAAAATCACCCTATCACCCAGTTGAGATGTAAACGAATAGTGGATATTCTTCGGATCAGGTTATCTCGAGTAGCATGGAGCAGTGTAGTTTGGCACAACTACCTTCCTCCTAAGGTCTCCTTCCTCCTATGGCTCATCATGAAAAATAAACCAAGTACTGTAGATCGTCTTTTCTACATGGATATCGACCGATCCTGTCCACTTTGTTCTATGCATGACGAATCGCGAGAACTCCTGTTTTTCTTTATGCCCCACTGCAATGTTAATATGGAATTAGGTCAAGACCTTCTGTTGTTGGAGCTCTTCGGATTGGTCACTTATTGCTGTCATAAATTGGTTGGTTAACTCTCCAGCAATCCGAGCACAAGAAAGAAGGCTTTTCACGATTGCTATGGGAATTACTGTACAGGCCATTTGGCGTGAACGAAATGCCAAACGTTTTCAGGAATTGGCCAAACCAATGACACAACTAATTGCCGAGACCAAAAGGAAAATTAGTGAAATCGTCTTAATGAGGCTCAACACAATGATGGACTAACTACTTTCAGCCCAGTATTTTTCGCTTTCGTATATTTGCTCATCTGACATTGTAAATCTTCTCTTTTATGCTCTACTGTGTGACAAGAGTATTCCCCTAGCCTCTAAACTACTGTAACATGCATATTCTTTATTTATAAAATTTTTTCTTTTTCAAAAAAAAAAGAGACTTATATAAAACACATGATGTAGATTTACATGTTATCATTGTATACGTTCAATAATTTGTTTAATTGATATTTAATGTGCGCTAATTTTGCTTGATTTTAATAATTTTGTTTATTTTTATAGCATACGAGTTGAAGATACTATAATGAAAAACGATTACGCCTCAATCTAAATTCAAAATTTTAAATGGAGAATAAATCTTAAAAATAATTAACAGTGAATTAAGGATATCTAAACTAACAAAAATTTTATTTTGCATATTTTGATAAAATAATCCGGAGTAAGTGAAAAATGTGTTAAAGACGGTGTAAAATGAATATAAATAGGGTCAAGGTGTGAAAGAGTACATCATCCATCTTCTAGCTATATTTTCAACTTCTTAAAATTCTCTTTTTCGGGATGATAGTTGCAAGAATGACCATTATTAACTTAAAGTCTTTCATTATTGGTTGAAGGAAGTGAAACCTTTTTGGAACTTTAACGATTGAGAGATAATCGGATCTAATTGTCGGGTATTTTATTTATTCATGTATGAGATCGTTTTTCTATGCTTTTCTTTTGTTGATTATTTTCGGTTGATTTTAAATGTGAGCAATTAGTTTATTGATCTAAATGATCATTAGCTATATTAAAATTTAAATAAGTAAAAATTAAATTATTTTAATTATATATAGCAACTAAAAAATTTAATTTATAAAAATTCAATTCTTTTAATCATATATAGCAACTAAAAAATTTAATTTGATACATCATAAATTTTTACTTCTATAAAAAGTAGTTAATTAAATTAAATACTACTACAGATATTATATTATTTTGTTTCGATAATCTTTCTTTTTTTAAAGTTATTATTTAATTATATTTTAGATCATTCCTAAGCTTATTAAATAATAAGAGTAAATTAAATTACATATTTTTGGGTTAACTAATAAAAAAATTTTAGTATCACACTAAATATAAAATTTGATAAAATAATTATTTTTGTGGCAATAATAAATTATAATGTCAAAGGGTAGAAGCAACTGTAATTTAAGATTCGTTTTCTTAAAAATCATATTTTATTATTTCTTTATTATAAAATTTTACAACTCTCCTACAGTCAATTCATCGTGAAGAGACGGTCTTGGTCCACGATAAAGTTATGAAGAGACGGTCTTGGTCCACGATAAAGTTAGACAGAAAGGAAATAAAGATGCCTTTGCTTTCAATTATGAGCCAACGTGCATGGCATGATGTAGATTTTTCTTAATAACGATGAAAACTAAAGTCATTATTAAATCATCAGATAATTGCGGCAGTAATTTATAAATTGTTTTTATTTGATTAGTTTTAAAGTTAATTAAAACTTTTTAAAAATTAAACTGGTTCGGTTGCTATAATAGAAAAAATTTTGAATCAATTAATTTTTTTAATTTGATTTAAGTTAATAATTTTTATATTAAAAATTTACAATTTATTAATTAATTAACCAATTTTTGTAAACTAATCCATTTTTATAAAATGAAATAAATCGATTATTTTTCATTTAACAATTTTTTTCAATTAAATTTTAAATTTTTTGATGTTTAAAGATAGTCTTTTCTGATAATTTAATACTAGTTACATTTTTTAAACCTTAAATCTCTTGTCTTATCTATTTAATTTTCGTTCTATTTTTAAAAACATTGCTTAGAATCTAGTCAATGTTTAATTAATAAGAATTTAATTGGTTAACAACTTAGAATTAAATAATCAAATACTTAGAATAAGATAATTTGTCAAGGTTTAATTAATTAACGAATTAAATTCAAATAATGACTTATAATTAATAGATCTATAATGAATTATTTTAAAGTCCTAGATAAATTAAAAAAAATGAAGGAATCAATGAATAGGGAAAAGATGCTAAAGCATAAAGTAGTAATGTGATTGTAACGGAGAGTACAATAATTTGGTTTGATGTTGATTTAAGATCAGGTAGGAAAAAGTTACAATAATGACACTAAGTGGAAATTATCCAATTAATTTTTCATCACATTATAACTGTATTCTAAATCCAATTAAATAACTGCAAGGCTGTCGGTATTATTTCTGCTTGTTGTTCTTTTAACTTCTTGAATGATACTATTAAATAAATCTCGTATTAAAGTATTCTTTTTATCACTATATGTTATAAAATTAAAATGCAGATAATAAGTACAGTTATAATAAATTACCTTATTTATGACACAAAGTAACCCTTTATATAATTTTAATTCATTGTATAAATTGTAACTTCTGTAGTTTAGAATGACTATAATTATATTCACATTGCTTGTAATAACTGAAATCAGCTATGTCTGTAATTAAAATTTTAATGTCAATAATAAACAAATTTACTCTTCTTATGTCAGATAAGAATTTTGAGGGTGTATCATGTGTTTGAATCCTCTTAATTATACTTTCTCGATTAAGCCTGTTGTACAAGATTTACTTAATATAAAATACTTAATTGGCATAATTTATAGACTATTACATAATTTAAAAATTTATCCAATACGATAGCAACAGCAAATTTCTCCGTCGTTAAAAACAAACATATAGCAAAATTAGATATAATATTTAGTAGTTAATTAATCATAATTATAAGATTGATTAATGGCGGGGCCAACAAGTTCTTGTCGTTCTTTTCTCTCTTTTTGTTTTTTATATACTTCCATTACGAATTTGCCTTTTCTCTCCAACCAAGGCATCACTAGATGCTTTGTCTCGTTATGTATTTTTCCAAATTTCGAGGCATCCAAGTCTTCCAAAGTTCCAAATTATACTTCTTTATCTTCGAATTTTACGACTGGTGTCTTTTCATGCCGTTCCACTGTTTTCATCTTTCAAATGCTTCTTATGCTTTGAATTTAGCAATTGATCTGCCCATAATTATAAAACAAGTCACTATTTTATAGTATGATTTTGATAAAGTATGACTATGATGTTTTGAATTATACAAATTATAATTATTCTTCAACGTTAGATTGTAAATTACATACAATGACATATAAAATAATTCACAATAATTTTTTATATGTAAATTCATATTATTAGATATCAAAATTCTTGTTAAACTATTTGGATATTTAATTGAGAAAAACAAATAGAAGTCTTAAAAATTAAAATATCTTTATACTAAAAATAAGAAAAAGATATGTTTGCTAGCAAGTGAATAAATATAACAATTTAAATATAACCGTGAAAAAGATCTTACATTAACTAAGTATATGTATGAATGAAGATTTTTTTTAGTTTTCTGAAGGGAATAAAGCGAAAGGCAAAAGGCAAAGTGTCGGCACGAAATGCATGTCTATTGCCCTTTTCAGTCCGATTAGATGTGAAAATCAAAACTTTCTTTTATTTTTTTTGTTAATTCATGGCTTAATCTTAATGATTGAATTATAAGGTCCCATTGAAATGCGTTAGGTTATTGTTTCCTCTGGTATATAAAAAGAGTAGTAAAGGACAGGACAAAGCTGCAACAGAAGTGTCATATGATATCATCGAAAACATGGCTTCTCTTCCATTTTTCCTGTTTATCACACTACTCATCAGCACATGTATTTGTTCTGAAGCATCTTTTCTTGCCAAGAGTGAAAAACCAAGGGGTTAACTGTTTCGCAAACTTTCCGCAAACTTCTTTGAGACAAACACAACAAAACGAAGCAAAATAATAATAATAATAAAAATATCAAAAATTTGTTAACGCAGTTTGGCATCTTTGCCTACGCCTATGAGGTCCCCACCTAAGTTAAATCTTTCACTTAAAAACAATAGAATTACTCAAGGTTCAACAGAGCCTACAATACTCACCCTTGATACTATCTCCTGATCTTATTACCCGTGAAAGACTTTCACACCCGATAACACGATCGACTCGTGTTAACCTCGTCCAAAGATTTTTCTAGCTACTTTCACTCAAACAACAATCAATAAAAATAACTCAAGTATTTAATTAACTAAAAATTTAACAATAATATACTTGAGATAAAAAAACTTCCCTACAATTTTATCTTCTTGAAACAATCCTGCAAAAACTCTTCACCATAGCTTAACTCTTTCTTCACAAAATAAAACAACTCATGGTGTTCCTTCAATTAATAGCCAATACCTACTTCATAGAAGATGATCCTTGGTGTATCATCAAATCAAAAACGTGTGCAATGCTTTACTCATAAATCAAAATCACCATGGCTCACCCAAAGGACACGTTAATCACTGAATCAATAAAATCACTGAGCCTCAACCAAAACTATCTCACACACGCACACATCCTTTGAAAACGAACTAGAAGGGGGGGTTGAATAGATCTTTTAAACTTTTTCGTAAAGTTCTACAAAAAACAAAGAATTAAAACACACACAAAATAAATAATCAAAGTTAAAATGTAAACAGAGTAGGGAAGAAAGGCAAACACTGTTTTTATAGAGG
>JANZXR010373266.1:0-18783 GCA_027575705.1 Erythroxylum echinodendron
CACTCACAAAACCTGTTTTTCAAAAATCACTCTTTATGCACATTTATACCGGGAAGGTGTCATGAATGCATGTACAGCAAATTTTCACGCGCAAAACTCACTATTCACAAATGCATGAACATGAGATGTGTTATCTTCTCTGATTACTCTCTCGTGTACCCGTTTCCCTGATCCGACCTGTGACATGGGAACGGGATGTTACATCGTCAGGTCTTTTTCACAAAGTATTCTTTATCTTCTATCTTAGCCTCTTTAGGCTATAGCCTCCCCTTTCACTAAAAAGAATTTGAGTTTTCTAAACTCTTGTAAAGCAATTGTCTCTATCCCTCAGACTCAATTAGAACAACCGTCTAGAGAGAAAAAGATAAAACGAAGTTAGTATTTGAGTAGAAGAAGTCTCAACAACTCTCTTCCAAGTTGGTAGAAGAACAAAGGAAAACAAAGATGATTTAGAAAAGAAAGGTTGAAAAGTAGTAACCAATCTACAACCTTCCTCAACGAATAAAGAAAGAAGATTTGAAGATGAAGATTATAGAAGAATCAATACTTGATCGACACAGAGTTTCGATTATCATTAGAGAATCTCCTAAACAAAAAGTTAAGGTTCAAGTTAAACCTGTAACTGTAAACAATCAGACAATACATCTTCTTAGCCCTAAAGATAGAAGATTGTATGGTATTATGTTAGATGAAAAGATAGAACCATATTCATTGAAGATGACTAAAAATCCTTACACAATCTATCCAGTGACAAGCAGAACAACAATAAAGATTGTACCAGATGTACAACCTAGACGTCCAACACTAGTAGATAACAAAGATAAAAGCAAGAAGAAGAAATTCCCAAAGAAGCAACAAGATGATCTCACGAAAGAAGAAATTTAAGTGGCAATAAAGAATATAGACGATGAATGTCGTACAGCTCAACCTGTAGGCATCTATATTTCTCATCACATTTCAAGACCATTAGGAACCAACTTGGGCACATCAACTGTAGATGAAAGTTTTAAGGTAGTTAGGAAGATATCAGAAGGAAGATACAAAAAGATTACAATTGAAGGGAACAATTTCTATTTAGAATCCTTTGTGCACTTACATGTTCACTTTAAACCTATAGGTTTCATTTCTTTTGTCAAAGAAATCCCACACCTTTTAGGAAAACCTATTTTGAAACTACCCTACCCTAATGATCTTAACATTCCCCCACAAACAAATTTTTTTCAATTACCCTCCATTGAAATTATCAAATTATACAATTCAATCAAAAAACTTTCTGTCTCTGAGTATCTTCATCCACGACGTGAAAAACTACAAGACTCTATCGATAATTCAGAGTGCTTGTTGAATTTCATCACATGGACTGAAGCTAGTCAAAAGTAGAAGGAAGAACATGAAGCCTTACCTAAACATATTTAAGAAATTGATACTAAGGTTAATGAACTAAGTGACTCAGTGGGTGATCTTCATAAGGAAGTAGCACTTCTGCGAGTGACTATAGAAGAAATCCTCAAGACAATTCGCACTGATATCAAACATATGCTCTCTAAAATATTGAAGCATCTGAAATGATTCTTTTTTATTAATAACAAATATGGAGAGAATAGTAGAAAGTAAAGGAGAAGGAGGATATTTTATTTTTGGAGATTTTATTTTAGCTTATTTTTTATACATTGTATATCTTGCATTATTTGTGTAAATAAATAAATTTTGTCTAAAAATTATTCGACTGAATATCCTCTCATTTTTCTTCTAATATTATGATTATTTGTTATCATCAAAAAAGGGGAGATTGTTAAGTCAAGGAGACTTCACTCCTTCTATTGATTTTGATAAAAATCAAATAATAATAATAATAGAATAGTGTGTGAACTGTTTTGATGAGTTTGGTAAGTGTGTAGATAAATGTAAGAGGAACAAATCATAAAGTCAAGATGATATTCAAGCAAAGTCATCAGACAAAGCGAAGTCATTAGAAGAAATTAAATCATCAAACGAAGCGAAGCCATCAGACAAAGCGAAGACATCAGACGAAACAAAGACATAAGATGAATTATACAAAACAAATCAAGACGTTATAATTGAAGAACAACTTACAATGTCAGTCAGTCAGTTAGTTAGAATTGGTTATAGGACTCAACTAACAACTGATCTCTGAAGATTCTATAAGCAGCTTTCAAGAGGACCGTTGGAGATTTAGACTATAAATATCACTTATAGTCATAAACAACAAATATACAATATACACAAGACACAATCTTGTAACTTTGAAGCTTCAACTCTCAATTCTTTACTTATGATACTATAAAAAATAGCTTGAGTGAAAAGAAGAAAGAAGAGAGATCAAGTCGACCTATAACGTGAGTTTAAAAAACTCAAAATCTTTTCAGTGAAAGGGAAGGCTACAACCTGAAGAAGCTAAGATAGCAGATAAAGAATACTTTGCGAAAGAGATCTGAAGAGGCTCTGGAAGTGTGAAATAATTTTTGTAAAAGTTAAAAAAGATAGTGAAATCTTAGATATACTCTGAGGACTGGACGTAACCCTAAGGTTAAGGGACAACTGGTATAAATCGCGGTGTCATATTCTCTAACCCTTATCTTTTTAATTTCATGTTGTTAGAAGAATAGATACTATTTTTGCTGTTGCATTACTCAAACGAATTAAGTGCATTGTTTTGTAATTGTCTGAATCTTTTAAGAAAATCAAGAAGTTTTTAAACATCGTCTTTTTTGCTTCTTCTAATTGAAAGCTCCTCTTTAGACTGTGCTTTCGATATGACATCTGTATCCGATTCAGCTTTAGTCCTAGTCCCTATTTGGGGAATAGTAGAGGTATTGATAACACTCTTAATATTTAGCTTTACTTTGTTTCCTCTATCAACTAGGATTCAAGATTCTTTGAATAATCTCATCAACAGCATATCGTAAGGTAACGAACCACACTTCAGATGATACTCCTCCTGAGTCCTCATCATGTAAGTAAGAATCAAGAATGGAAGATTAACAAGTTTGTGTGTGAGTGGATAAAATAAACATTATTCATCACTCGTCTTTACAAAATCCTTCGATCCCACTCTTAGTAAAATACAGTGAAGAAAAATTGAATGAAGAACCCTAGCCTTCCGAATTAGGTTTGAAGACTTCTTGACTCCTGGATAACTCGATCCATATAGTTGTCGATTGATGTTATCTTCATTTAAATGACTTTAATCAATCTACTTTGTATTATTGAATAGCTTTACTCCGTCATTTGGACATTCAGTAACCCTCACAACCAAATCTTGTGGCATAATCACTGAAAATTTGTCTACCACAAATACCAAGGTGTTATCTACCACCTTTGCATTTTTCTAGAACTTATATACTTCATTTGGATACACCAGTTCTCGTATATTGAAGAAGTTTTCCCATCTAGCTGCTTTAATCTCAGGTTCGATATCCATTCGATCTTCCTTAAGAGCAATGAAATCAACAAGTCTCCTATAGGCAAGAGATTTCGACATTCTTGTAATCTGCAATGTATAAACACTAAACACAGAAATGTAATTTGCTTAAAGAATTGAGTTTAGTATATAGAAACAATTGAGAAAGATAAGAACGAAAAAGATTTGATGTAAAGAACAGAGGACTGAATCGCCTTTGTTGAGAGCACTTTGAAGCAAGTCAGTTAAGAAGAAAATTCCAGAATGTAGAGTGTTGAGATTTTGAGAGATAATCTTTTTATAAACACTCCTACACAAAGTTACTGTTAGTAACGTCTATGACTGATTCACAGATACTCATTAATTGATACTACTGAGTGAAAATTACTATTACTATTCCTTACTACATTTTTGCTTCAATACAACATATCGTCTGGGTTATGGAGTTTCAGACGAATGATCATTTAATATAACCATATTCAAATTTCATCTTGTCTCCTTGAATCTATCTTCACTTAGGGGTTTAGTGAAGATATCTGCCCATTGTTGATTCATCTCAACAAATTGTAGATTAATAGTTCCTCTCTGTACATAGACTCTTATAAAATGATGTCTAACTTCAATATGTTTCGCCCTTGAGTGTTGTATTAGATTCTTTGAGAGATTGATAGCACTTGTGTTGTTACAAAAGATTGAAATTTGATCTTCTTGGATAGAATAGTCTTCTTTGATACTTTATCTATAACATTTGTGGACAACATCTTGCAGCTGACATGTATTCAACTTCTACAGTAGATAAAGCAATTGAACTTTGTCTCTTTCTTGACCAAGAAATTAGATTATGACCAAGAAAGTGACAACCTCCACTTGTACGCTTTTTATCAATCCTATCTCCAGCATAATCAGCATCACAGTAGCTAATTAACCTGAAATCTTTACCTTTCTCATTCATTAAAAAAAGATCAGTAGAACCTGCCAAGTATCTCAATATTCTTTTAATAGCAATATAATGAGATTCTCTAGGATCTGCTTAAAATCTTACACACAAACAAACACTAAACATTATATCAGGTCTGCTTGCAGTTAGGTAAAGTAAAAAACTAATAATTTCTCTAAAAAGAGTTTGATCAATCTTCTTGCTTGCTTCATCTTTAGATAAGACAATTGAGGGATGTATAGGAGTTGACATTGGTTTAACATTTTCCATTTTATATTTAACTAATAGTTCTTTGATGTACTTTTGTTGATGAATAAAGATCTTTTCTTATTCTGTCTAATATGAAAACCAAGAAAGAACTTTAATTCTCCCATCATACTCATTTCAAATTCACTTTTCATAAGAGTCTCAAAATTTGAACATAACTTCTTAGAAGTTGCACCAAAAATGATATCATCTACATATATTTGCACAACAATAAAATCATTTTTAATACATTTCCGAAATCAAGTTTTATTAACTTGTCCTCTAAGAAAATCATTCTTAATCAAAAAAGTACTAAGATGATCATACTAAGAACGAGGTGCTTATTTCAATCTATACAAAGCTTTATAAAGTTTATACATATAATCTGGTTTATCAACACCTTCAAAACCAAGGGGTTGTTTTACATAAACTTCTTCATCTATAAAACCACTCAAAAAAGCACTTTTTTACATAAACTTCTTCATCGATAAAACCATTCAAAAAAGCACTTTTCACATCCATTTGAAATAGTTTTATATCATGAAAAATAGTATTCAAGAAAGATACTAATAGCTTCTAATCTTGCTACAGGAGCATATGTTTCATTATAGTCTATTAGTTCTTGTTGATTATAGCCTTGGGCTACTAATCTAGCTTTGTTACAGGATACCTTTCCTAATTCATCTAGTTTATTCTTGAATACCCATCTAGTTCCTATGATAGATTTATTGGATGGTTTAGGGATTAGAGACTAGACTTTATTCCTAGTAAATTGATTTAACTCCTCTTAAATAACTAAAATCTAAGCTTCATCTTGAAGAGCTTCACCTATTTTCTTAGGTTCTAATTCAGAAAGAGAAGCTACATTGGCCTCTCTCCTAAACTTAGATCTAGTTCTCACTCCTTTCGATGTTTCTCCTATAATCAAATTTTCCAGGTGAGAAGATTTGTATCTCCAATCTTTTCTTAAACTAATATTCTTATAAAGATCTACTACTTTATCAAATGGATCAAATGATGGTGAATCGTCTGGGTTAATAACTAAGGGAGCAGATAGAGTTTGATCATCAGAGTCGTCTCTCTTATCTAGATGAGAATCATCATCAAACTTTATATGCATAGGTTCTTCAACAAATTTAGAAACAAGATTATAAACTCTATAAGCTTTAGATCTAATAGAATAACCTAGAAAAATTCTTGAAATGATCTTAAAATTGAATTTATCTAAATTTTCCTTTGTATTCAAGATCGTGCATTTGTAACCAAAAGGATGAAAGTAAGAAATATTTGGTTTTCTTCCCTTCCATAACTCATTTGAAGTTTTATTTAAAATAGGCCGCAGAAATACTTTATTTTGAATATAACAAGCTGTATTTACAGCTTCTTCCTAGAAATACTTAGGAAGATTCATTTCACATAGCATAGTCCTTGACATTTCCTGAATCGTCCTATTCTTTCTTTCTACAACTCCATTTTGTTGAGGAGTTTTAGGAGCAGAGAAATTATGGAAAATTCCATTCTCTTCACAGAAGATTTTGAATTTTTCATTTTCAAATTCTCCACCATTATCACTCCTAATTCTAGTAATAAAAGTTCATTTTCCATTTTGTAACTTTTTGGATAAGACTTTAAAGTAGTTAAAAGATTCATCTTTATGTGATAAAAACAATATCTAACAAAATCTAATAAAGTCATAAACAATTACAAAACCATACTTCTTTCCACCAAGACTTATTATTCTTGTTGGACTAAAGAAATCTATATGTAATAACTCTAGAAGTTTAGATGAAGTTACAACATTCTTAGAAGAAAAGGATGTTTTAACCTATTTTCCTTTCTAACAGCTCTCACAAAAGCAATCTTTGTTAAAACTTATCTTTGGTAAACCTCTTACTAAATCATGTCTGACTAATTTGGAAATATGTTTAAAACTAACATGACCTAACTTTTTGTGCCAAATCAGTTTTTCATCATCTTATATACGACATGAGATATTTTGACTTCTCAAATCATCTAAATTAATTATATAGAGATTGTTTCGTCACCTAGCTAAAAGAATATAGACCCATCCTTCTTTCTAACTAAACAAGAATTTTGATTAAAGCATACTTCAAAACTATAATCACATAATTGACTTATACTGATTAGAAAATGCTTTAAAAAATCAACAAGCAGAACATTATCAATAGTTGAAAAAGAATCTTTACCAATTTTTTCATTCCCAATTATTTTGCCCTGCTGGTTGTCTCCAAAAATTACTGATCCTCCTTACTTATATTGGAGGTCTAGGAATATAGACCTTGTGCCCATCATGTGTAGCGAGCAGCCACTGTATAAGTACCAATGATGATAGTTGCTTCTTCCAATTAGAGAGATCTGTAGTATATATTATATCCTTTTTAGGTCCTTTAGGGTTAGTTTTATAATTATTCTTAGAATAATAATAAGAATACTGTTTCTTTATCTGATTAACCTTCTCATATCTATATATAGTAACATTATTTTTCATATCATCTACTCGTTTCTTAAGGTAGACATTTTCTTCTTCTAAGATCTTTGTATTCTTAGAATTTTCAACAAATTTCTTTTTCAACAATCTATATTGTTTTAGAATAGTATGAGAATCTTTTAACAATTCTAAATAAGCATGCTAAAGATCATTAAAGTCAGAGATTACCTCATCATCACTTTCACCTTTAGCTACCAAGCATATGTTTGTTTGTTCTGATGAATCTAAGTTGGATTCAGATTCAAACGAATCTAGATCTTCCCATGTTGCCATTATGCCTTTTTTGTTTCCTTGATTCTTCTTTTGTTTTCTTTTGAGCAAGGGGCATTTAGATTTGTAATGTCCTAGTTTAATGCAGTCATAGTAGATGATAGAGCTTTTCTCATTCTTCAAATCGTTTTCGCTAATCCTTTTCAAAGAGGAATATTTATTTCCTTTATTTTTTTTCCACATCCCTCTAATCTTTCTTGAAATGAAAGATATTTCATCTTCATCTTCACTTGAATCTTGATCAGATTCACTAGCATAGTCATTCTTGATTTCTTCAATCTTTAATGCTTTTGAAGATGAGCTTATATTTTTCTGTATTTTCTAATTCTTCTGACTACTGTCAATGCAATAGATTTTTCCCTTATAGGTTTATCTTCCACATCAAGCCCTACTTTATGGATTTTCAGTGAACCAAGCAATTCATCTAACTTAAGCTTGCTTAAATCTTTGGCCTCTTGTATTGCTGTTACTTTGGGTCTCCATCTTTTTGGAAGACTTCTGAGGATCTTTCTGACATTATCTTGACTATCATAGATTCTCCCCAGAGCTTTAAGTCCATTAAAGTTGTTTTAAATTGCCCAAACATTTGATCTATAGACTCATCATCTTCATCTTGAACAGCTCATACTGATGAACAAGAATACTAATCTTGGATTCTTTCACCTGGTTTGTGCCTTCATGTGCAATGGATAATGTGTCCCACATTTCCTTTGCAGATTCACATCCATAAAACTTATAATATTCACTTCTGCTTAATGCATAACTTAAAAAGAACTTGACCTTTAAATTTAATTGAACAAGAGCTTTCTGATCAACTGACCATTTATAACGAGAAATGGTTTTCCCTTCATAGTCTATTGGAATATATGGACCACTTTCAATGATATCCCAAAGATCAATGTGTATGGATTCTATGAAGAGCCGTATTCTGTCCTTCCAATAACGATAATCTTCACCACTGAATGTAGGAAGTCTTGTGATTGAGGAACCTTCAGCTATAAAAATCTATGATTCAGCCATGGATCTTTGTCCTCACTTTGTAACAGTGTTTCTTGGAAACTGCACTTTGATACCAACTGAAGTAAATCACTTGTTATTATAGAAATCACGTAATATGTAAGGATATACAAGAAGGGGGTTAAATTGTGATAAATCATCTAAAATTGAAATCTTTAAAAACTTCTTGATTTTCTTGAAAGATTCAGACAATTTACAAAACAACGCATTTAATTCATTTGAGTAATGAAACAGCTAAAATAGTATCTATTCTTCTAACAATATGAAATTAAAAAGATAAGGGTTAGAGAATATAACACTGCGATTTATATTGGTTCACCCTTAACCTTAGGGTTACGTCCAGTCCTTAGAGTATATCTAAGATTTCACTATCTCTTTCAAATTTTACATTATTATTCCACACTTCCAGAGCCTCTTTAGGTCTCTTTCAGAAAATATTTCTTTATCTGTTATCTTAGTCTCTTCAGGCTATAGCCTTCCCTTTCACTGAAAAGATTTTGAGTTTTCTAAACTCACATTGTAGGTCGACTTGATCTCTCTTCTTTCTTTTTTTCACTCAAGCTATTTTTTTTACAGTATCGTAAGTAAAGAATTGAGAGTTGAAGGTTCAGAGTTGTAAGGTTATGTCTTGGGTATATTTTATGTTTATTGTTTATGACTATAAGTGATATTTATAGTCTAAATCTCCAACGGTCTTCTTGAAAACTGCTTGTAGAATCTTCAGAGATCAGTTGTTAGTTAAGTCTTGTAACTAACTCCAACTAACTAACTAACTGATGTTGTAAGATGTTCTCAATTATAACGTCTTGATTTGTTTTGCATAATTCGTCTTATGTCTTTGCTTTGTCTGATGTCTTCACTTCGTTTGATGACTTTGCTTCATCTAATGACTTCACTTCATCTAATGACTTCGCTTCGTCTAATGACTTCCCTTGAATATCATCTTGACTTAATGATTCGTGCCTCTTACATTTGTCTGCACACTTAACAAACTCATCAAAATAGTTCACACACTCTTTTATTATTATTATTATTTGACTTTCATCAAAATCAATAGAAGGAGTGAAGTCTCTTTGACTTAACAACAATAATTTGGTTCTTTAGCTATTTTGTGAAGGGTTAAAGCATGTATTTGGTATGGTAATTTATCATAGCTCAAGAAAAATAAAGGAATCGGAGATAGAAGAAAGTTTCGATGCTGAGAGATGAGAAGAGAAGTAAAATGAATAAGGCTAAAACTACACCTACAAAAATGTTATGCCTTAGATACTAGATGTCACTGTATTATATTAACATATGTCCCTAAGCATGTAAGCCACCTATCTCCTCCATAAGCTACCAAATGTTAACTAGTTACTAGTCCATTTTTCACTCAATCGTTGTTACCGTTTGTCAATTAATTTCCCATGCCAAATGTCACTCATTTATCTATGCCATTTGTCATTATTTCATAGGCTTAGTCATCCTAAATTTCCATGTATCAATTTTTCTTGTCACTTGGCATTTTTCCTAGTTTAAATATACATTTTAATTCATCACTTTTCTAATGGTAACAGTTAATTCTAATTTTACTACTTGTAACTAATTGAACCAAAATTCAAGACATAAATAATACACAATTCACATCGTGATCATTTTAAACATTTCATACCCTAGAATATGTTAATTGAGTACCTATACTCTCTATGCAATGTACGAAATCATAATTCATGTGTGTATGCTAATGATATGTATGTGAATAAAATCATTTCATGAATGCTAAAATGATTTGACTCATATGCAATAATCTAAGGCTCTAACCCTTAGTATGGAAAACGGACTATCACACAATTAACCTATGTGCCCATGTAATTAATATGCGTGACCCATTTTCATACAAAGTTCTTGTTTTTTATGCCACATTCACAAAATTCTCCATTTAACATTTCTGTAAAAAGCACACCATATTCATTCAATTAATCTCACGTTTGGATCAAAACACAAGAATTTGTAACCCAAATAAAGGTATGAAAGAAATTAAAAGCAATAGAAACTAGGCACAATATGAGCTCTTGGTTTTTAAAAAAGAAAGAAAACATACCTCATATTTGGGAGACCTATGGAGGGATGAGCTTCTTGACACTAGTTTGGAGGTGATATCGATGCTAAAGAACCTGGTTAAGCATTCTTCATTGTGTTTGTTGTTTTTTCCCTCTCAGGAATTGATTATGTTATCCTATATCTATTGTTTGGGTGTTATGTAAGAATGATTAAATGCTTTATTTGATTGTTTTTATTTACAAAACCATTGCTAGAATTTCAATATAATCCATAATTGTTATGTTGAGATTCATTTGTAGCAACCAATGGTTTTTAATCATTAGGGATAAATAATCTAGGTTAAATCACCTGAACTTGTGTGGTTATTGCCTTAACTAATCCATTTTTCTAATTCATAATCCAACTATCCAATTAAATCTAGAGCTCTTGTTCTAGGTTGTTCAATAGTTAGGTTTAATTAATGAGCTCTTCTTAATTAAACACAACTTAAGGGAAAATCGGGGTTAGCAGAGCTTATTGCTAATAAAGTATGTTCAACTGTGTGTAGGCCGAGATTAAACCGATGATTGAGTCCCTAATGTATTCATCACTTTTCTCATTTTTGAATGTTTTTTAATTTATTTTCATTAGTTTAGTTTAGTTTTATTTTCTTATTTAAAATCACCCCCAAACTTAAAAATCAATTCTTTTCATAGCAAAACCTAGCCGGACACTTTCTGTAGGATCGACCTATATTCATCACTACTATAGTTGTAGGTCTAGTTATTTTGAGTAGTTTTACGACGCGTTACATTAATTTTGGAGTCGTTGCTAAGGAGTGAGATGTTTTAGTTTTTGTTCTTGATTTTATTTGGTATTTTGTACATATTTGTTTGTAATTAGTTTTGTTCAGTTATTTCTTGATCTTTTCACATTTTGTTTTGTTTTTGTGTGTTGAAAAAATAATAAAAAATTACATAGAAGGAAGTAGTTTCTTTATAACTTATATTCCTAATCCTATAGCTGATATTGGATTGATCATACTAACTTTAGTTATAGATGGGTTAACTAGTAAAATTACTTCCTTGATAGTTTGCAGGACACACAATAATTCCTGTATAGACTAAAAGCTTCTTATGAATTAGGTCCATCTCTAGAAGAACTATTTAATGTTGTCGCTACTAACACCTTGCAGTTTTAGCAAGAGGAAACATAATTTTGGCAAGATACAAGGTTTGGCATCCAAAATTTAATTGACAGAAAAAATCAGTTACATCTTTAGAAGAATTATAATGTTTGTGTTACTAATACTTTGCAAGTTTATTAGGATATGATACAATTCCAGCAAGATACAATGTCTTAAATCCAGAACTTGATAAGCTAGATGGGTCAGCTGGCGAAAGCTATTAACCACCTAACATCACAAAACGCAGAGATGTAACCATCTTGACTCGAGGTGTACTCAAGGGATGTTAGTGTAAAGACCATACACAGTGGAGAGGAGCTTGAGAATATCAGAGGGCTAGTCAAGTGATTATTTGTGAAGAAGAAGTTGAAAAGGAACTTGAAGCAAAAAATGAAATATCATTTAGCTCAGAGGTAAATGCTGAGTCCTTTATTATTATTAATATTAACCTTTTACCTTTACATAGTAGATTGGAGAAATAAAACGAGGAGGAAATAGGTGAAGAGACATTCAAGATATTTCAAGAATGTGGGGACTCAGTAAAGATTGAGATTTTGAAGATAAGGAATATGTTGAAAGTTAGACGATGTCATCAACTTAGGCCTGAACAACCTCAAATGGAATAAGCTCATGTGACACCTAAAGATCATAATTTTGTCATGTGATGAAGAGAAAAAGGAGTCGAGCCAGCAACAATAAACAAAGGTGTTTCTAGGGAGGCAACCTAAGGGAAGTTTATTTCTTTTCTTTACATTTCACACTTCTTTCTTATGTGCATATTTGTTTTCAAGTTTTTTGTTATTATTTGTCTTTAAGTTTTCAATCAAAGAGAGATATAATCAAACAAATTCACAAAAATTTTCTCTTTTTTCTATTGCTTTTAGGACTATATAGTCATAATTTAAAAGTGAATTGACTAGAAGAATCCATAGCAACTTAGTATGTACTTTTAATTTTGTGATTGTTCAATATGCATTATCTTTAAAAGAGTAGTGACTAATGGTAGGCACAAGCCAATATGATTTTGGGCCTTATTAGACTGAAATATCTATATCAGTCTCATTATTTTTTGTTTATGTGTGAACTTCATGACATGTACATCCTAACTTTGCTTTGATTTTCTATTCAAGGCCACATTTTTATCTCATGCATTAACATGAAAATGATATAGGCTTTCTTTGTTTTATAAGCTACATTATCCAAATAGCCTACCCATCATTATGATTTTTCCTTTTGATAAGCCCCCTTGAGCTTTATTTATCTATTCTTTTTGTGCTAATCACATTACATGCTTTAGACCTAACCAAAATTTCATACCTAAACCTTAAAGCTATTAGAGCATTAGTTGATTATTGATGATTATGGATGTATAAAAGCATAAGTGTGGAGGTGCGCATATTTGTGGGATAGTTATAATTATTGGGATGCTATTTTATGTCTTATCAATGAAATTCCCATATTAATGTAGCTTCTTTCAATTTGTTATAAAGAGAAAAAGAAAAAAAGAGAAAAGAAAAAGAAAATGATAAAACAAAAAAAGAAAAAAGGAAAAAGAAAAAGAAAAAGAAAAGAAAAATATTTAAATACAAGTATCAAGGAGGAAATGCACATATTTTACAATAGTTATTTATGATTAGTTCTTCCTCTTAAAGTTGAATTGAATAGTTAATTTGAATATGATACATATGATGTAGATGTGGCTTTGAAGGATCACTCCTTGTAGTTTTAATATATTGACATCAATTATATAATTGATTCCTTTTAGTTTATTATGATTCATGTAGTTTGTGGTGTGAGAACTTAAATTTGAGCTACGAAACATAGTTTTTGCATTCATCATAATTGTACAAAATTGTGAGTGAATGCCGGTTTTTACATTTGATGGTATGTTGAGTTTTTTTCTTGTTTCACTAGCTTTGATGGTTTTTACACTACACAATCCAAATACATCTCACCTTAACCTTGCCCATAAACCTTGAAAATTCCTTTAATTCATGATTATGCATGTGAATCCTAGTGGTGTAGAAATGAAATGATTTGCAAAGTTATAGAATGTCATGATCATAAATGGTTTTTGAGTGAACCTATGGATATATCTTATTTAAACACATTTTTTGCAAGTCTACCTCTAAATTGCTCTTAAAGGTAATAAGTGTTGATTGATCATGAGTAGAAGTATTAAATGTTGAGTTCTTACTCTGCTTTTTGAAAGTTGTTTCTCTTTACTTATGATTATCTGTATTTGGGAAATATGGAAAATGAGTAAGTATTTTTGGGTTTGTGACTTTAATTTTGATGTTTTGCTCGAGGACTGTCAAAAGCTAAGTGTGAGGGAAATTGACAAAGCAGTTCAAATTGCTAAAGACTCGCAATGTCAAAAGATTGTTACTACACATATAAGACATCAAGCTTCCCTTCCTTTTCTAAGATCTCCTTTTACTTTTCCTTAAACTTTCCTTCTAGCATCAAGTTATCTATTCGTTGTATGTTTCAAAGAATCACTGTACATTTTATAGAACATTCATTTTTAAACTACTAATAACCCCAATAATAGAAGCACTTCTAATCTTCCTTGCTATGTAACTTATAATTGACACAATTAAACAAACTAAACTAGGATTGGAACAATAATGACTTTAGACTAAGGACAAAACTACAAAAAGTTGATATCAAATAAATAGTACCTGGTGATGAATCCCCTTAAGAATTCTTAATATTAACCCTTTATCATGCAACTGAAATATTGATTGTTAGACTGTAGCAATTCCTATCTTATGTTAATAACTTTCGCAAAACTATTAACAATTAATCTTTTAATTGATTAACTAAAATCTCTGTATAATTGAAACCCCTAAGATTAGATTATTGATTTGTGAATTTTACTATTGAGTTTGGCCATAATCCAAAGGATTTATGTTGACCTATCTCTAGGTTTCTACGCAACTCCTTCCAATTATGGTAGATCTATTAACACAAAAGGATTTATCAATCTCAACCATATGAAATCAAATCATGTAACAATATTCTGGATATATTAGATCAAGAATATAAAACATAATTGAATCATAATAAATCAATCAATCAAATTGCATAGAATGAAAAATTAAATCATATTGTTATCACAACTTAGGGTTCATCACACCTAGGAACTAAAAAATTTAGTTCATATCCATAGACAATGAAATCAACAAATATTCAAAAGAAAAAATACAAATAAAAAGAACTCATATTATAAATCTCCCTTTTTTGTAATGAATCTTCTTGATATTTAGATTGAATGAAGCTCTCTATCGAATCTTGTGATGTAATCTATATGTTTTCCTTATTCTCATTTCAAAATTGACTCTCCTCTATGTTTATTACAACTAGAAAATGTTATAAAACTTACCTTCTCATATTTTGCCTTTGTTCATATCCTTTTATAGTAAAAAGAAAACTAAGGTTTATAAGATACACAAAGGTCACTTGCACAATCATATAGGAGAATGTGTATCTCTAAAAACATCTAAATTTGTGATTTTATATAAGAAAAGAGACTTATACGGAAAATATACATGGGTGTGTATGTCAGCATCCATTGGCATATAACTTCACATAATTAAAAACAATATTCTTCAAATCTCCACATGTTTATAAAGACTTGCACTGTCATTCTTCACGAGCGTGTATCACTAAGTTGCTTCAAATCTTCGTTTTATGCCACGATTTCATTCAAATTCTTCTCTTTTTAGTCCAAAAAGGCAATTGTCACCTACAAATACACTTAAAGTGAATTAAGTATCAAAAAGACTAAAAATTTATTAAAAAATAAGCAAAACACATTAAATATGGGTATATAAATATAGTCAAATAACTGTTTATCAAACATCCTTATACTTAAGCTTTTTCTTATCCTTAAGAAAATCATAATCTAAATTATCAATCTTATAAACATCCATCCCTTATTAACCTCAACATGTCCATGCATACCCTAAATCATCATATCATTATCAAATTAACATATAATGGAATTCAAGATATTATAAAACCAACCGTTATACATCAATATTGAGAGCAATGACATAAATAATCTTTTTGAAATCAAAGCAAAAAATTTTACACCCTCATCAAGGTTTTAGTCAATGCACTCAAAGTGTTCAGGGTAAAAAATAAGAACTCTCAAATAATGCATAGAAGGATTCTTAACCATAAGCTTGTAATAAAATCAAATCTCCACCACTTATAAGCAAATTAGAAAAAAAAAAACAAAAGGCCTTAATATATTAATAGAGCTTAGTTAAACTATAATAAAGATACTAGAAAGGGTGATAAAATTTGCAAAAATAAAATTACAAGAAACTTAGTTTTCATAATATAGGTGTTTCCCACCATAAGTCGATTGGTACCATAACTTTAACACTTTTTTCTTATTTTATTTCACTTATTATTCTTGCAATATTTTTTTCAAGCACTCATCATATACCAACAATTAAAGGAATATTGGACCTTTACAAATTTTAAGTTTCAATAAATCAAGTAAATGTAAATAGCCTTCAAGGTTTAAAATAATTAAAAGGCTTCAAGAAAGACAAGGTAAAGCTAATAATGTGGTTATTATCAGTGAAAAAGGCTAAGTTTCAGAATTGGTTACTCTTAAGGGATAAAATATGGTGAGGTAATTATCAAGAAAATAGGCTAAACAAATGTTGAATCTAAATACCTTTATCATTTCAATGCTTCTAATTTAGCAAATGTGGTCTCAATATGAATAATAAAAGTAATTTCTAGAATCATCCATTTATACATAGTAACACACATGAAATAATAAAAGAGCTTAAATAATGATATATTCTCTCTTTGGCTAAGAAAAACTCACAAAAATGATCTTGTGTGTAAATAATATGGAATTTTCATTCAAATTAATTATTTCAATGACTATTAACAATATGACTTATATAAGCAAGTTTATTCTAACTTTCATCCTTTCGCATACATATTCAATTAAAAAATCAATAATGATCTTAAGTATTTTGTAAATTTTTTAACTAATTTGGAATATCAATTAATAAGATCTAATAACAAAGATTATGACAAGCTTAAGAAATCCCCTCCCCACACCTAAAATTGTACATTGTCTACATTGTACACTATTGGAGCACATCAAAATTGAGTAACAAGAATTATACTATTCTAAATTTGATTAAAGGTTCCATTCAATATGAGATACAATAATCCTCAAAAAATATAAATATAAATATAAATAAAAAGGGATAAAAGATAGAATAAAATAAAAATAAAGAATAATGAAAATAACTAAAAAACATGGAAATAAAAATGACATAAATGAAAATAACATTGTATCAATATTTAGACAAAATCAAATAACAAAGGAAAGAAAATAAGAAATTTACACAAATAAGGAGGTAAAGGAAATAGAAGATAAAAATTAAGCATCTTAATCTTGCTGTGACTCTGGCATGTTTGTTGATGAAGGGGTCCTCAAGTCGTATAGCCTCAAAATAGGGAGGGGCTGAAGACAATGTAGCTGCTCTAGATGGTGGAGGATGAAAAGTCATCCCATGATGACTTGCCATCTACATCAAAAGGTCTCTAAATCATCTAGTATAACCTTCGAACTATCATATCTTCTCTATTATCTTCACTTGCTGTAGTCATATAGTACATTAAGTAACTAACATCTGCTGGTAGCGCATTGTAACATTACAAAAAATAACTAAACTTAAAACTATAGCTAGTGATAAGTCTAGGTCGATCCCATAGAGAGTGTGAGTATAGCTTTCGAAATGAAAAGAACTGGTATTGGTTTGATTTTAAATAAGAAAATAAAGTGAAATTAAACTAATGAAAGCAAATCAAAGAAAACAATTAAAAAGTGATAAAAGTGATGAATGGATTTGGAATCTAGTCCTTAGTTTAATCTTGGCATATACATGAATTAGTATACTTCAATGTCTTATTATTCTCATACCTCCCCTAACAACTATTAACCGTAAGTTAACAATAAACTCTGTTAACCCTGGTTTTCACTTAAGTCTTGTTTAGTTAAAATAATCTCTTTAACTAAACCTAGTCATCGAACAACCTAGAATAAGCTCTCTAAATTTAATAGGATAGCCACATTATGAGTTAGGAAAAAAGATTAATCAAGGCAACAACCTCACAAGCTTGGGTCATTTAACCAATGTTACATTATCCCTAATGATTCGACACCATTAGTATCCACAAATGAATCCAAACACAATGATTACATATTGTATTTAAGATTCTTTCAATGAGTTCATACGTAAATAATCTAATGAGAACAAAAATAACGATCATCCATACGTGACTACCTATATCAATAAACATAGAATAATGTAAACAATCCCTAAAGAGAGAATGATTTAACAATGCATAAGGAAGATACACCCAAAAGTGTTCTTTGGCTTCGATTTCAACTCAAAACTGGAATGGGGAAACCCAGCCCTCCATAGGTCTTCAAAGAGTGCTTGCTTTACCCTCATTTTCTCTTAAAACTGATCCATACTTGTTTAGCTGTTCAAATGTCATTTTATATTAAAAGCTAAGGTTCTGGTGATTGATACACTATCATGTGTTGAACTGTATAAGTAAAAAATGTGAAAATCATAAAGATACATGGTTGGATACATAATTATGTATCTAACTGCATAAGCTAAAAAATTTGCCTTCCGAATGCTACACGGTCTTGTATCTCCAAAGTTTCACTAAATTGTTACTCTTCTTGTGATTTCTTATCCAATGCTCACCTTAATCCATCTCCTTCTTGCTCTGCAAGGGTAATTGAATTTGAACATTAAAATGTTAGCTCAATGAATGTGCTCTTAACTCATTTTAGCTTTTGTGCTTCAAAATTGTACTTAAAATCAAATATGAACTAAAATGAGTATCTTAATCACTTCACATCAAAATTATACGCACTCCCATACTTACACTTCTGTACATCCACAAACATCAACAATCAATAAATGCTTCACTAGCTCTAAGGCTTGGGTAAGACCTTTAGTTAGGTTAAAAGCATGCAATGTGTAACATCCCCTCACCTATAGAAAGGGTAATTTAGTAATTTGGAACGGGCTAGGGGTGTTTAAAATCGTTTTGCTATGTTCATGCATTCATATAAGCACATGAATAGTGAATAGTGAATTTTTGCACATGTA